>JAVCKV010461687.1:0-12052 GCA_032274145.1 Herpochondria borealis | reverse complement strand
CGAAACAATATAGGAGGAACGTTCCCATCCCATTTTTTTTAAGATTTCTCCCATGACAATTTCAGATTTCCCATTGGCATAGGTTTCTGCATTGTCGAAGAAGTTGACACCTTTGTCGTAGGCAAGTTTCATTAAATCTTCTGCGGTGGAGTCTCCTATTTGTTTTCCAAAAGTTAACCAAGAACCGAGTGAAAGTGCACTTATTTGTAAACCTGATTTTCCGAGTCGTCGATATTCCATTTTTTGTAATTGTATTGTTTTGTGAAAATGTTTTTTTACGGACGCTTTGCTTGACGGAGGAATGTAATGATTAACCAATAATGGTGAAAACACATTATAGAATCACTATTATCGGTTAATCATTAATCATTAATAGTTAATCATTTTCCTCCTTTACAATATCCGAAATTTCATCCAATAATATATTCCCATTATAAGGATCATCAATCATTTTGTCAAAGAAAGCTTCGATCATGATACGTTGATGTTCCATTTGAGGAGAGAATTTGATTTCTATTTTTTTCCAATTGATGTGGTCGATAGGTTCGCTTTCAAAAAGTAATTCTTTAGTTTCACATTCCTCACCGATTCCCCAAATTCGAATGATAGCAGGTTGGGTAAACCATGCAGGTTTCAAAGTCAAAGCATCATCACTTTTAAAAGTATCAGACATGGCAGCGAATAATTCCATGCGATAATCCTTTCCCTTTTTAAGAGGTTTCTTTAATTTTTGATAAATGGACTCCCGAGTGAAATTAGAACGGACTACTAATCCTACAAAATATTTCCCTTTGTAAGGAGCATGATCTACGCCATAGTGTCGAGTCTTTGAGGAATGGGTGTCAGGCGGAGATTCATTTTTCCCACCACAATATTTCCATCCTTTAGGAATGGCATTAGCAATAGGTGGTCCCCAATCAAAGGAAGCATTCCGAAACGAAAGGGTGTCTTGCGCAAAAGAATTTTTTCCAAAAAAGAAAAGGAATAAAAAGGAGAGTAGGTAGGGAAGGTGTTTCATAACTTTAAAAATTGTAGAAAATGTGAGATTGTGTTTTGATTGTTATATTGTTTCGCTTCGCTAATTGTTAAATTGTAGTCGAATATCAGAGTTCAAAATTAATAGACAACAATTTAACCATTAGCGAAGCGAAACAATCAATCAATTATTTCTTAATCACTTTAATCAAAGTACCTCGTTGCACCTGATCTGAAAGTTCCATTCCATTTACGATTGCAAATTCTTCAAATCTTTTTGACTCCAAACCAGCACTTCTAAATGCTGCCGATAAAGTTGAAGTTTGTGTAACAGAATAGATGTGAATTCGATCTGCTTGTACATCAATTTTTGAACGGTCAGTCAAGCGGTCAAAACCTTCCATCGTGTTACGGAAAAGATTTTTGTAAGCGATAAAATTTTGAGGTTCTGCCATACCGTGAAACAAATAAACCGTTTGAGCATCTTGAATAAAGTAACTTACAATTCTTAAAGTAACTTTACCTTGCTCATCTGCTTGCTCTGTTACCACAGCAGTTGCATCAAATCCATTTACTTTTAAGTTTGCTTTTTCTACTTGTTTCAATTTATTATTAGTTACAAAATTTGTTGCTGCTTCGGCCAAAGTTTTTTCAGGAGCCAATGTAAATATCATCATTGCCTTTCCATCTTTTGGAGCCATCTGAACTTGCTGAGGCGAATTGGCCAATTGCCAACTGGTAGGTACAGGGAATTTGAATTTTAATTGAGGGTGATAAAAAACATTGTTGTCCACATAACCTTGTTGAGGATCTTCCCCATAAATCAAACCTTCCAATCTTCGCAAATATTCATTACGACCTTCTTTAAAAGTTTTCCCTGGATACTTCGCTTGTTCTTTTTTAGTTAAGTCCCCTACATTTTGATAACGATTTAAAGGGTCAGGGTGAGTAGACATAAATGTTGGAATCCGCTGCTCTCCACCACCAGATAATCTATTTAGAGTTTTGAAAAAACCAGCCATGTATTTTGAATCATAACCGATTTTAGTAGAATATTCTACCCCCATTACATCAGACTCACTTTCATGATCACGGCTATTTTTGAGCATCATTAATTGGATACTTTGTCCAGCTGATTCTGCGTAGTTTCTAAATTCTTTGGAAAGAGCAATACCAGCAATTAATCCGACTTGACTTAGAATTTGATTCCGTTGTTGCTTGGCAGAGTGACGACCTGAAATATGTCCAATCTCATGTCCCAATACTCCTGCAAATTCTGCTTCATTATTAAAGTGAGCCATAATTCCTCTCGTAAAATAAACATATCCACCAGGCAATGCGAAGGCATTCACTACTGGCGAATCCAAAACTTTAAATTCATATTTTAAGTGAGGTCGATGCGAAATTTTAGCCATTGCCTGACCTTTGGCATCAATAAATGATTGTAAAGTTTGGTCAGGATATAAGCCAAAACTAGCGACAATACTTGGATCAGATTGGTCACCAAGTGCTTGTTCTTTTTTTTCAGACATAACAAATGCTTCCTTTTTTCCAGTAATTGGATTTTTGGAACAGGCTGCTGCGATTATCATTAAAGTTAAAGTAAGGAAAACAGCCTTTACGATTTGGATGCTATTCTTTTTCATTTTAAAATGTTTTTAGTTGTAACAATAGGGGGTGAATCAAAATTCAAATAACAATCAAAATCAAAACTAAAAAAAGATAGATCTTCAGTAGATGATGAATTTGATGGCCTTATCTTTCTGATTTACTCCGTGGGAAGATTTCCCAAAAATAATAAATTTATTTTCAACTATTAATTTAGACCATTTAAAACGAAATGGTTACTAAAAAAATATGTTATACAAACGTTATTCTTTTGAAAATTGGGGATATTTGGAGGAAAGTTCTCTTTCGCAAAAATGAGAAAAAATCTTGAATATTAAGTGGTCTATGAAACTTAAAATATGAATCATGAAAAAATACTACTACTACTACTCTTTCCTTCTTCTTTTATTTTTTGGAAAACCTCTAACTGCTCAAATAGAATTTAAAGTAAATGTTTTCGGCTTCTTTTACGATGTTCCATATCTTTCAGCAGAGTATTTTGTTAATGAAAATTTTGGATTAGAAGTAGGAACAGGATTCAATTCTAAAAAAGTGAATGAAATAGATTCTGAGAGAAAATCCATGTTTTTTGTAACGGCTAAACATTATTTGTTTAAACATAAAGAACATTTATACGATAATACTTTTGTGGGTTTATATCTTTCTAGTCAGATGCATTATCGAATATCTTCAAGTATGTTTAGGACAAGCTATAAGATACCTTCCTTTATTATTGGAGGAATGATTGGAAGGAAATGGATGTACACCAAAAATATTTTTATGGAAGCTAACCTTGGGATTGGATTAACTAACAATAAAATTACTTATGAACCGAATGAATTTGTTCTTTTTATAAATGAGGTAGAGCGGAAAACAAAAGCAGGCGTTTTTTTGAGTTTCGTAGTGGGTTATCGATTTGATAATTGAGATTGAAAAGATGTATTTGAAGTGCTAATCTTGCATCCTAAATTAGAATTAAATCGTAATCCGTCGATCTCTTGCCACTATTCGCCATTCCTTTTTTATCATTCCATCTTCCTCCACTACAAATGCTTTTTCGTATAAAGCGCAAGTAGGACAAATATGAATTGGGACACCATAAAAAGGCATACCTACTTTGTATTTTGAATTATCGCCTACATCCAAAACTAAATGTTCTTCACTTTGTGAAACCGCTTTGGCATCAGGCAAGTTTAAAAAATGAACTCTTGGAAAAGGATTTTCGGCAGCAATACTTTTATGTCCTAAGTCTAAGCAAATAAGATTATGACTTGGTTTGGAAATAATTCTAGTTATGACTAATGCGGCATAATGAAATTGTTGTTCTGGTAATAAATGATGATACCCATAATCCCATAACAATAAAGTTCCGGGACTGCATTCAATAGCTGCCCGCTGAGCATGAACGGTAAAACTTGGCGAACCTCCGGCTACGATTTTAGGTTTTGGAATTCCGAGTAACTCAAGTTCAGTAACAAGTTTTTCTACTAACTTAAAACACGCGTCACTTCTTTTTTTTCTTTGAGAAAAATCAATATCTCGAACATGGCCATCATAAACATGGAAACCAACAGGTTCTATTCCTTCTAATTTTTTACAAAAAAGAAATAAATCCAAAGCACCTTGATCTGCAAAAACACCTGTTCGATGTTGTCCTACATCTAAATCTAACCAAACTTCAAGTGTTTTGTTTTTAATTTGAAAAATAGTGGCAAGATATTGTGCCGCGTCCCGATCATCGACAAGACATGCGAATTTTGTTTTTGGAAAATGTTCAACTAATTGAGCTAAACGATTTGCTTTTGGCCCAACGGGTTGATAAGATAACAATACATCTGCAACTTCGTTTTTTCCTAGCATTTCTGCTTCAGCAATGGTCGCACATTTGAATTTATTGATTCCGTTCCGTTGTTGCATTTCAACTACCTCTGCCATTTTATGAGTTTTGACATGTGGGCGTAACCGCTGAACATCGCCTACGATTTCTTTCATTCGTTCAATATTCTTTTGAATTCGATGCGGGTAAACGACTAGGGCAGGGGAGTCGATTTCGTTGATGTTTTTGATTTGGTACCAGTTCATGTTTTGATTTTTTTAACCTACTAATTTTTTTAATCCTACAAGACATCGGTCGATCTCTTCCATAGTATTATAATGACTAAAACTGGTTCGCGCCAAGGCTCTGCCTTGGCGCGAACGAAAAGTTGCGTTTTTTTCTTTCAACCTACTAATTTTTTCAATCCCACAAGGCATCGATCCACCTCTTCCATTGTATTATAATGACTAAAACTCAACCGCAAAACACCATCATCTAAATCAGAAACGTGCATTGCCTTCAATAAACGATAGGCATAAAAATGTCCTTGCTTTGCAGCAATATCGTATTCTGCCAAACCTTCCATTAATGATTTGGAGGAAACAGATTCACAACGCATAGCAATATTTGCTTCACGACCACTCATCGTAGAATGTCCAAAAATACGAAGTGGTAAATCTTTAATACCGTCTAAAAAATGACTGCAAATATTTTGTTCATGAGTATTCATCAGGTGAGATGCCTTTCTGGCCTTTTCATGTAAAGGTATTGTTTTGTTTTCAAAATGATGATCGTAAACCGATTCAAAATAATCACCAATGCCAGCCAATGCTGCAATCGAAGCATGATCTGGCCCAGAGGAATCCAATAATTTATAGGGAATAGATTTGTTGAAAAAATGACATTGAGGAGTAAGTTCTTTTAGGAAATCTTGGCGAACAACCATGACTCCTTGATGTGTTCCATAAGTTTTATAAGTACTAAAAACATAGGCATCTACTCGTAATTCATCTAAGTTGGGAAGTTCATGAGGAACAAAAGAAACACCATCCACAACTAATCGAATATGTTTAGATTCTAATAAATCTGCAATTTTATTGATAGAATTGATGGAGCCGATAATATTAGAACTATGCGTAACACAAACTATTCTTGTCTGCGGAGAAATCATTTTTTCTAAATCTTCTAACAATAATTCTCCGGTATCGGGTTGTACTTTCCATATTTTTAAAATGGCTCCTTGCATTTGACATAACCTATCCCAACCTCCAATATTCGCTTCATGATCTTGTTCAGAAATGATAACCTCCGTCCCTTTTGTAACAATGCTCGTACAGGCCAGAGCCAAAGTGTTTAAATTTTGAGTGGAGGATGCTCCAATGGTTAATTCGTCTTTGGAAACGTTGAGTAATTTTGCCATCGTGTAGCGACCTAAATCCATAGCATCTCCTGCTTTTTTTCCAAGTGCGTTTGGGCCGTAAGGTTGGATTTTATAATTTTTATAAAAATCAATAAGTCGATCAACGGTGGCAGCGGCAGGGTAGCTTCCTCCTGCATTATCGAAGAAACCGATTTTTTGTCCTAGTTCGGTTTGGAAAATAGGGAATTGTTGACGGATGAAATTGAGGTCTAGTTGCATGGTTTGATTTTTTGTAAAAATAAACAAACCTTAGAGAATACTGTGATTATTATAGAGAGATTTTTTATTGGAACACACGTTCGAAGTTGCTGTCAGGTTTTAACCCCATAGCCATCAGGTTTATTATTTTGTAATATGAAATATGGGGTTGGGATTACCTTTTTTATACTGTTTTTTACCCAATCTAAACAAGGTGTTATAAATGTCATTAGTAAGTTTTTCATATTCCATTTTCCTATTTTTTAAGATGGCTTGGAATATTTTATCTTTAAAATTAAGAAGTATTTTGTACCCCTTAATTTCACTTATTTCTACATTAAATTGATTCCAAATATGATTTTTAAAAGACTGAAAAATCTTGATATTGATGACCATCCAAATTAATTGAGCATAGAGCGAACATAAGAATCGGTCAGGCTTCACTTCTTTGACTTGCCCCATTTTCAAGACAGATTTCCAAACCTTAAAAATGATTTCAATCTGCCACCGAATTTTATACAATTTTATCAATTCAACACCTGTACATTCTTCCCCCTTTACGTTGGTGATAAAGACACTTATTCCACATAAATCTAATCTTTTCTGTGTAGGTTTTTCCCCTTTCTTACTTCTTGCTTTAATAATATCGACTTTCCTTTGCTTTGTTACTTTAGAAGGTACTCGTTGCAATATCACCCGTGTTTTAAATTTTTGGCTTCCCATATACACTTCCATTTCTCTCACCTCATTCACTTTCAGGCTTCTTTTTATTTTAAGCAAATCCAAGGCTTTGGCATCCTTATCTTCAGACAGATAGAGATTCCTATCATGCTTAAACCTAGATAAATAGAAGGCTTTAGCCTGTTTGATCTTTTCAAAGTCACTTGTCTTGAAATATCCCAAATCCCTAATAAACAAACTTCTCTCAGGTATTTCACTTGGTAAGCCTACACTCATATCACTATGCTTACCATCTAATAGTCGCATTTTAATATCATCATTCTTGAGATCATAGGTATAATCAATCTTAAGGGCTGCTCTAGAAGCGTCACCCCCGAAACCTTTAAACAAATCTACTAGATTTTCAGGAAGACTGATAATTGTTGAATCCTCTAAAATGATTTGTGAAAAAGGCTTCAACACTTTCAATACTGGTTCGTTAAATTTCACCTTTAAAGCAAGCTGAAATAACTTTATAAAAAAATCAACCGACCTGTCATTGAACCGCTCATTCAGACTTTGCTCTCCAATTTTTACCCCCAATTTTGCCGCACTTGAACACAGCTCATTCAGACTCTTTTCTAAGCCAACTCCAGCCGTTCCACTAATCATTGTCTGCAAGAATTTAACGCCTGTCATCGGAGATTTTTTCTTTACAAATCCAGTTTCTCTAGCCAGTTGCTCAATTACACTTTGCTTGAAAAATTTTTGTAGACTTCTACCAATTTCTTTACTTTTAGGATATATTTTTTCGAATCTCATCATTATTTAAAGTTTTGCAACTCTAAGATGAGATTCTTTTTTTTTCTTGATTATCAACTGATTAAATATTACAAAATAATAAACCTGATGGCTATGCGGGTTAAAATCCGACAGCTACTTCGAACGTGCCATCCGCAATAATAAATAAATTCAACAAAATATCGGACACCTAATTTTCTATGAAAAAAACTACTATAAAATTCATCCTCCAAAAATTATATTCCAACATTCCAACAATGCTTTTACAAGTCGTACAAAGTGAAGGTAGTTCACCTGGAAGACAAGGTTTCCAGATGGCAATTGCTAACGATGGGGAACTTTTTGGTAGCATTGGTGGTGGAATTATGGAACATAAATTGGTAGAATTTTCAAAAAAGAAATTAGCAAAAAAAGAAACTATCGTCGAACTCAAATATCAATATCATGATAAAATTCATTCGACTCAACAATCAGGAATGATTTGTTCTGGACATCAAGTCATTGCCTTTTTTCCTTTTTATAAAAAGAATATGGAGTTATTTCAAAAGATAGAACAATCAATTGAATTAGGTCAATCCGATTATTTATTTCTTTCCAAAAAAGGTCTTTCCATTATTACGAAAGAAGACTTAACTATTCCTATCGGTTTTCATCAAAAGTCAAAAACAGATTGGTCTTACCTCGAAAAAGTGAATCAACAAAAAGTGATACATATTTTTGGAGGAGGTCATGTTAGTTTGGCCTTATCGGAAGTGATGCGCTTTTTGGGATTTTATATAAAAATTTATGACGACCGTGAAGCGATCAATACGTTGGAGCAAAATGTTTTTTGTAATGAAAAACATATTATCTCTTACGACTCCATAGGTGCTCAACTTGAAAATTGTTCAAACGATTATGTGGTCATTATGACTTTTGGTTACCGACCTGATAAAGTTGTGGTAAAGCAATTACTGGAAAAAGAATTTTTCTACATTGGCATGATGGGCAGCAAAGCGAAAATAAAAACGTTGCTGACTGAACTGGAAATGGAAGGTTTTTCAAAAGAATCTTATGCACATATTTTTACGCCAATTGGATTGGAAATTTTTAGCAAGACTCCTCAAGAGATTGCAATTAGTATCGCCGCTGAAATTATTCGGGAAACGAATAAGGTGGTTTTCAAAAAGATACCTAAGTCGTAAAAATATCTTTGCCAGATTATCAAAGATCATTATCTTTAGTCTTAAAAACACTCCTAATTATGCGTTCACTCTCTGTTTTATTATTGATATTTTACCTTGGTCTTAGTGGAGAGACACAATACAAAACATTAGCACCACTAGCAGGGAAAGCTAAAACAAAATTTCTCAACGAGCCGATCTAGAAAGCCGAAAACCTTTACTATCACCACGATCATTAAAATTGCTCCTACCACGATATGCAGAACGCAAAAATGCTGGATCATAGTCCCAAGAACCACCACGAACTACTCGGTCATTTCCTGTGTCAGGTCCCTTAGGATTAGTTTGATTGGTTGAGGGATATGGATATTTATACCAATCCCAACACCATTCCCAAACATTTCCACTCATATCATAAATACCAAGTTCATTTGGAGAAAAGGATCCTACTGGTGCTGTAAATTCGAATCCATCTTTTTTCCCCTTTTCATTATAGTTACCATAAGTAGATAAACTCCCTTCCCTAAAGTTTCCAGCCCATTTATCTGCTCTCCCCCTACTTCTAGCTGCAAATTCCCATTCCGCTGCGGTGGGTAGTCGGTATCCATTGGCATTCCAATTCGCAGTTACTTTTTCGCCATTTATAGAATATACTTTTTGAAGATGGTCTTGTTTACTTTTCCAATTACAATAAGCAATCGCATCATTCCAGTTAACATTTATAACTGGACGATTGCCTCTTCCCCATTTTTTATCATCGACTAATTTTCTTTTTGTAGCATTACAAAAAGCATCATAATCATCAAAAGTGACTTCATACCGATCTATATAATAATCACTAAGTGTAACTGAACGTAAAGGGATCTCATTACTTTCTCCATCATTACTCCCCATCTGAAAGGTGCCACCTTTTACCAATACCATACCTTTAGGAAGAGGAAGATTTGCGATAGTTGGTGTAATAATTTCTTCTTTCTTTTTATTTGGTTCTTTGAAAATTTCTGCCTCATGGATACATTTAGGATATTTTCGAATATGTTCCATCAATGCAGCAAAAGATGGATTCTGTGAAATCTTTTCCCAATGATTTTGATCTGTCATGGTAGCTATCTGCCCACACTTATCTCTATGAACAAATACAAAATCTCCTTTTCCATGACCCTTAAAATCTCCAAATCGTGGTTGAGGAAAAGCATCATTCAGCACTCCAAAAAGTTGATAAAAACCAAAAACACCTTGACCTCTTTTGTTCTCTAAAGCTTCCAGCCATTTATCGGCAAATACCGATTCGATAGGTGTCCGCTCTTCTCCCCCAGAAGTGAGATATAAACGACTTTTATAAAGAAGTGCATTTTTCTTTTTAGTAGCACAACTGTTATTTATTGCCCAAGCAGGTTTTTCAGGTCTACTTCGACCACCTCCAAAAGTTCCTGAACAACATGCATCCAATGATAATAATATATGTTGACAAGGAATCGCATTTAACAAATCAGCTAACAACGGATGGCGCATCCACGACTTGTATCTAAAATCATTCAACTTACCATCTTTGAGAATTAATGCCCCTGTTTGTCCTTTTTTATAGCGTCCATGGGTAGAGAAATAAATTAAAAGTTGATCATCTTTCCCAAATGACTTTTGGCTATATTCTTCTAGCTTATCTAAAACTTTCTGCATCGTTGGATTTAAAACAAACTCCGTTTCAAAACCATAATTCTCTCTGAGAAGTGTATCAATTTTTCGGACTTGCACTTCTGTGCTTTTTGGAAAATTTTGCCAATGGTCAAAATCAGTTACCACAAAGAAAAGGGCGTAGTCTTTCCCTTGAGCGAAAGTATTTTCATTTATCAAAAAAGAAAAAAGTAAAATTAATAATGAGAGTGTACGCATGTTTTCGTTGTTGTGATTGAAGATAAAAATAGCTATTTTACAATATTCCTTTCCCGTATTTTTTATGATAAAAAGGCGATAATGATTGAAGCTAACGAGCCGCCCTGGATAACCGAAATCCCATGTCATTATTTTTGTCAATGGGGTTACGGTTGTAACGATTAGTACATCGCAAGCGGATTGGAATAAGATTCCATGAACCACCCCGAACAACTCGGGTCGAACCCAAATTATAACCATTTGGATCTATTTGACTACCTGAATAATAAGCATTTTTATATGAATCCCAACACCATTCATAAACATTACCACTCATATCATTTAAACCTAGTCCATTTGAAGAAAAAGAACCTACTGGAGAAGTATATTCATAACCATCATCAGAGTTTTCATTATCCCAGTTATAAGAACAATTTTTATCACAGAAATTACTAAATTTAAATAAGTTACTTTTTCTAGAAGTACCCGCCCATTTATATGTTCCACCTCTACTTCTAGCTGCGTATTCCCATTCTGCTTCGGTGGGTAGCCGATAGCCATTGGCTCTCCAATTAGCAGTTACTTTATCACCATTAATAGTATATACTTTTTGAAGTTGATCTTGCTCACTTTTCCAATTACAATATACTACTGCATCAAACCAACTTACATTGATAACAGGACGACTGGCTCTTCCCCACTTTTCATCATCTATTAATTCTCGTCCCGTAGCATTACAAAAAGCATCATACTCTTCAAAGGTGACCTCATTGCGTCCCATATAAAAATCACTTAAAGTGACTTTATGAATGGGCTTTTCATCATCATCTCCATCATTACTTCCCATCTGGAAAATTCCGCCTTTTACGAAGACCATATTATCAGGTGAACGAGTATTACTAGGAGGAGACTGAACAGTCTCCTTTGAAGAATTTTTGTTATTTGGATTTGGTGTTGAGAAAATCTCTGATTCATGTACACAGTCAGAAAACATTCTGAGATGGTCAATTAATTCAGTTCGGGAAGCATTTTTGGGAAGATTCTCCCAATGGTTTTGATCGGTCATACGGGGTGCTGCATTACAAGCATCTCGATGTACAAATACAAACCCACCATCTGCATGATCTCTAAATTCTCCGAACTTAGGTTTAGGACTCACTTGCTCAACGATAGAATAAAGTTTGCTAAAACTCAAAATACCATCCCTATTTCCATAACGAATTGCTTCTAACCATTTATCAGCAAAAGGAGAGCTAACAGGGGTTCTAACCTTTCCTCCGGAGGTCAAATAGAAACGACTTTTATTTTGTAATGCCATTCGTTTTTTACTGATGCAGTCCATTGCTTTATCAAAGGCGAGTTGCTTAGGCTTTCCCCGTACTCCTCCAAATGTACCTGAATAACAAGCATCCATACTTAATAAAATATGTTCACAATCAATTCTATTAACAATATCTTCCAGTAGTGAATGTTGAATCCATGTCTCGTAATAATAATCAGTCAGCTTCCCATCTCTTGGTATCAATGCACCCGAGCCACCTT
>JAVCKV010461576.1:0-12054 GCA_032274145.1 Herpochondria borealis | reverse complement strand
AATCTTACGAGTAATTGATGATGTGAAGCGGACCATATGAATACGGACACAAAGGTATTTCAGTCGCCAAACAAACCCGGACTTTCAAAGATCCAAAAATTGGATCTACATTTTCATCAGCACCCCCCCCGCCCAAAGAGAAGAATGGTTCCAACAGCTATCAGACTTGTATCCTTCAACACATACCTCATCAGCAAACGATTCAATGAGAATCGCGTTACATTTCCTGAGATACGAGCAGCAAAGATACGGCAGTTTGCATTATTGGAAGGACGCAACGATTTGTGCTTTTTGCAAGAGGTATGGGGATCTGGATTGCCAGAGCTCATCGCGCAGCCGCCCCCACTTATTTCCATTCCTCCCCATCAAGCACCGTGGCTCGTTGGTATTGTTTCCGAAATTATCAATTCAATGTATCTTCGATGGCAAGAGACTGGTGGACTGTATGATATCGCGACTAATAACACACAGAAAAATACTTGTCGGTATCGGAAGAAGTACACCTTTTCGAAAAGTAGATCCAATTCTAGCAAGGGAGTCGAAGCCACTCTGTGGGATGTACCTCAGTGGGGAGCAAATAAAAGCCTCCTCGTCTTGAATACACACTTGGATCCGTGGCATCCTGCCAATCGCAGTCTGCAAGTCCGGGAGATTATCGATTTTCTCAAAGATACCGTGCGGATCATTGACGAGGGAACAATAAGTATGAGCAGCCCTGACCAGCAGCACGATTGGTCCCAGACAGGAGTCCTGATAGTAGGAGATTTCAACATCAAGGCCGGTACTGACGAGTACAAAGAGACACTCGTGTCGAACAATCCAGAGTGGAAGGACTATTTTGAAGATGAAAAGAAGCACACGTATGCCATTGAAAATTCCCTTGTGGCTTACCCGGAGGACTGTGGTCGAATAGATTACATATTCGGAGTCGATAGTTGTGGTCCATCTCATAGCTTTATGACACTGGATGTGGTCTCACGAAGCATTCGAAAAGAGCCGGTTGGCACCGAGTCTTCGGACCATTACGCTTTGATTGTCGACTTGATCCCAAAATGAAAGAAGAGGACGCCATGATGATAGATCTTGATATTCGTCGAATCATTTCTTGAAGTTCAATTGGAAGCGAAAAGAAAGGATGTGAATTGGGATTTCCACACGGTTTGATTAAGAAAGCACATGCTGTGTACAAGATGCCGGGTCAGTTGAGTGAAAAGAACAGATAGAGTTGTACGTGGAAATCTATGAGATCGCCTTCTGTACCGATGGGTTTGTACCCGACAAAGTTGACGAATCTGTCTTCAAGACAGAGTTCTACGACAAGACGTTGATGCACTTCGTGGCGGAATGTAAAGAAGAGCTTCACGCGGAAAGAGAGAAAGTCATTGCTATAAATATAGGCGAGTTGGAGCAGCGCTCGAAGCCGAAGAAACAAAACTAGGCGGCTTCTGAGTCGAAGGCCCAGAGATTGGAATTTGGGGTATGGTGGAAGAATAAGCGACGCAGTGATGCAGGTGCAGCGTGCGAATTGACAAACGGAGTAATCTAGCTGGTATTATAGGTCTATCTGGAACCAGTGTTCTAAAATATTGTTCGCCCGAGAATGTGAATCTATTTTTTACAGTACTATCAGCACCGGTAGAACAAGCCACAGTACTGTTGTGAGGCAACCTCAAAACAATTTCAAATTCGACCATGTCGTCATTGGTCTGTATCACAGTGCGATCACGGCGCCTCTAACCTTTCATCGTCCTCCCTGTTGTGCCGAAAATCAAATTCAGTACATATATTTCCATATATGAATCATAGTTGAGTCAAGTGATGAAAGTAAAGGAATAAAATGCCAAAGAACTCACTTCTCTTCACGTACATCGTGATTGCGGTCTTGATGGCCGTCAGCAATCTGTTGGCTGCCAACCGACTACAGTCCACCGACAAGAATGTTACGCGTAGCACTTTGCACTGCAACAGCAATATTACATGGTTGGGGGATAACTGGGTTCTGCCAAGAGGCTGTCGAGTGTACTCGGCCCCAGAACTGCGGGCTATTTACAGTCGCTTCTCCATTCTGTGGATCGGCGATTCCACAGTTCGACGCACCTATGCAACGCTTCGAGCAATCCTGCAGCATGACAATAGTACAATCCTGACGAGCGACCAAGTAGATTCACCTCACGTTATTGATGTCAACAAAGATGCCGTTCAGGAACGATGCAGCAAATGGGGAGATGTGAGTTGGATAGATCCGACGAGTCTTTGCTGGAGGAATCATCATGAGCGTCGTGACTTTGATTTCATCCAAGTCAAATGCCTCAAAGATCTCATCCCCGTCTTGACGAATCTAGCAAGTATGATAGACTTGAAAAACAACTACGACGTGGTTGTGGTTTCCGTTGGGTCGTGGGATTTTGCGCCTCTCAAACGTCGAGAATGCTCTGGAGGGAAAGCATACCCACAGTTTGTGTGGGATAATCTTGACACGGTGTTGAGTGCTTTGGTTAGACTACAGTCGTCGGTGCGCATTGTTTGGAGAACGCTTCCCATGAATCAACACGAGTTGGAAAAGGACTTGTGGCTGCAGTATAATGAAATCTGCAAGAAGCGTCTACCTCATCATGTTGACCCTGCCACGGCGTTGGAGCCAAGATCAGTCTTGCACGAGCGTATTGCTGGAAACAACATCTACCATTGGGGTCTCAAAGCGCGGTTGTTGAGTATCCAAATGCTGGCCTACTATTTACTCTACGAACTGCAAGGGCCTACGTTGTGACTGACAAGCTTGGGTGTTGTGGTCTCATCTGGGTACGTAACCTCCGGTTAGTGAACCACCTGGTTGCTAGAGGGTCGATGCTAGGAGAGTTTCAGTGAACCAACAGGCGAACCAATGGAGTGCCCTTGTTGCAAACTCCTATCTGTGCTTCTACAATCTCGTTGTACATCCCGCCCCCTCAGAGAGAAGCCAGGAGGAGAGCAATCCTTTCTTCATCCAGTTTTGCCTTTCCAATCATCATGAGGGTATTAGCACTCACTACATATTCCAGAATAGGCTGCGATGTGTAGGCTGACAAGAAGTCACCCAAGGAGAGCTGGAAATCGATGAAACAAATCTTGACCAGCCTTCGGGTGTACATCTTTGGTTTGCAGCGGAGCTCATGGAGACCCAGACACTTTCCGTAGAAATCCAAAAGCTGCGATGCTGTGTTGGTCTTCCTGCTGTTGCAAAATGCCTGGAATGACCTGAACTCGCTGTTGGCATCATCCTCAACAAGCGCGTTCAGTGGATTTGCGCTCACTGCTTGCGTCCACCCATTCCTGAATGAGTTTTCACGAAGGGTCCTTCTTCGTTGAACAGGGTGCTGCTCCTCGTAAACTGTTGTCAGTTTCTTCCTCGCGTGCAAAGCCGAGAGCTGCTCTCTTGAGTACAGCATTGCCTCCTCAACTATCCGCACGGCTTCAGCAACGTCTGGGTATAGAAACGGTACGCAAACGTCGAGATAATGCTTCCGCATCACGTCTCTTGTACTTTCTGAGGCATCGATCGTGTTCCTGCATTTATCATGAAACCAATCGGAGTATATTTCATCAAACTTTTCAAGATATCGTTGGGGGTTCCCTTCTAGCTCCTCCAGTTCCTTTGCGACGAAAAGGAACTGGTACTTTTCCTCAAAGGATTCTTCTTCTTCGAGTCGATACTGGAAACAACTCTCATACCCTTCCCCCTCTGGGTCAAGCCAAAAGTCAGGCTTGTTGGATTCGGGTTTATTCCAGCTGTAGACGTCAACAGATTGATAACCACCAGCACGGAGAATAGCCTCATCCGACTGTGTGACTTCGGCTGTTTCGAGAATTTCGATAAAGTCCCGTGCAAACTCATCAATCTCTTGTTTTGCCCAATCATAAACCTCCTTGAACGCTTTCACGATGGGTTCATGTGGCCTGTCGTCGATGTGACCTACAGCTTTGTCACCCAGAGGTGCCTTCCTTGTTTTGCGTCCTTTTCCGGATCCCAACCCATCCCTACGTGCCTTCTTCTTCGTCGAGCGAGCTTTCATTGCCTCCTCTTGACACGCTTACTATTTCAACACGCGCACGATGTGTTGCTACTTTTGTGTGGTGGCCATGAAGAAATGCAGCATCCGTCGATTCAAACTTGTCTTGGCATGGTTACCGATTCGCAAGCCCATCTGGGATTGATTGAGAAGAATAAATGAATCGAATCGTGGATACAGGGTTAAGCCTACTTGCGTACCACTACCGCTACTGAAGGGCTACGAACTCACAGTAGAGAAGGTTGAATCTAATTTTGGTATGGTCATCACGAACACTACGCTAAGGACACTTCTTGGCCACAACGAAGAGATACGGCACAGGGAGGAGGGTACCATTTTGCTCAGGCGATGGAGTGTAAAAGGCATCGCGGCAGACTTCGGAGGTTACGATGGCATCGAAGCCAGCGTTTGCTAGCTGCTGTTGAGCTTTTGCTTTTGAAATACCGCTGATGTTTTGGTGACTAGTTGGTTCTGCGATGAACGCACCGATGACGTGACTCTCTTCACCTTCATCACTGTACTGAAAGGAGACCCAGAGCTCGCCACCTGGCTTTAGAGCATTTGCCATGCTCGCAAGCGCCCTTGGCTGATCCAGGAGCTCCATTGCGCCGGTACAGAGAACGATATCAAACAGGTCCTCGATAGCGACATCTGAGGACATCGAGTCGTTCAGAAGACTATCGTTAGCGTTTGCAACGTAAGCATGGTTGTAGCACTCACGAGCCAAAACCCGTGCAATCATTCCTGGAGATATGTCGGTGCCGACGAGCTCCCCTTGATATCCGCACATGCGAAGGGTTTGTCCTTGAAGCCCGATGCCGCATGCAACATCCAATAGACGAAGGTCTCGAGTGCTATCGGGATCCGACAGGCGAGTTCTGAACCAACTAACGACAAAAGATTCAACTTTCGAGAGATTACCGACAGTCCAGTGGTCGTAGTGTGGGCTTAGCCGATCAAACTTGGAAGCCAGGTTACTTGCGCTTGCAGCAAGTTTCTTCATATCGAAGCCGCGGCCAAAACGTGTCACATTCTTGGTAAACCAGTTGTTTGATGGGTCTACGTAGATGCCGTGTTTGGATTGGATGTCCGACACGGCCTCGACCACCAGATCTCGCTGCGTGTGGTCATGGTCAAAGACTGCCAGAAGCTGTCGTTCCGTCGCAGTCACGAAAGCGGGTAGAATGCAGCTATCCAAGTCCGTCACTCCCATTGCAGTGAGGCGTTCTCCAAGCTCCTCACAAAGAGACGGAGACTCGACAGACTCCGCAAAAGCATGTGGTGCGGGCTGTTCTTCGCAGAGGTCGCAAACGAGCGCGTTGTTCGGAGCGAAGCCGAGGCGCTCATATACACACTGTCCAGCTTGCGAGGCAGCGACAAGAATGGCTGTGTCACAACCAAGTTCACGTAGATGACTCAAGGCCGATCGCATAAGCGCAGTTGCCACTCCTTGTCGGCGGCTGTCAGGGTTGACGTACACCGCCCAGATTGTACCGTACTGGAACAGGGCAGGCTTGACAATCTTCGGAAAGGGTCCATCCCATACCTGGCAGCTGACGGATCCAATGACTTCTCCATTCGTTGTCCTGGCAACAATGGTTTGGTAACCGAGCCTTTGACGAGCGTCTTGGACAAATGCATGTGTCACATCATCAAACTGGGACACTAGACCACATTCAGGTATCCCAACTTCTTTCCACATTTTCCGCCAGTTAGAGCAGACAATGCTGTCGGATTCTGTGCCCTCTTTGCGAATCTCAAAACGCTCTTTTGCCGTTGGGGCCTCGAAGCGTTGGTCGGGAAGGGGCAGAGTCAGCATGTTCCCTTCTTGAAAGCCCGCGTTGACAAAGCACTTTTGGTCGCAGTCGTCGAATACAAGCACGACTGACTTCTTGCACCTGTGTCGATATAGATAAGCCTTCGCTTCCGTGATGAGAGCTGCGCTGACCATGTCAGCTTCAGCGTCGTCGTTTTGCAGCGCACGTTCAACATATAGTCCCCATATGGTACCGATGGAGAATGCGTTTGAGTCAATGACTTGGATGGGAACTGGGCCGTCCCAGACTTGACAGCCAATGGAGCCGACAATTTCTTGAGTGGAAGTCTTGCGAGCAACAAAGGCCCGATAGTGCAGGTTGTTGGAAGTAGCATCGGTCAAGAATCGTTCAGTCAGTTCTCTGGCATCAACTTTGAAGTCAGAGTCAGAATTGACCACCGATTTCCACCCTTCTTTCCAATGTTCAAAGATCAAATCTGTGGATATCTTTTCCGGGACATCCATGGCTTGAATCACGAAGGAGCCGTCCAGTTTGCGAGTCAACGACTCCAAATCTGTTGCAAGTCCACTACTCGAAAGCTTGCTCATTGCTGATTTCCGTCTATTTTGTCCGCAATGGATGTGTTGTGTGCCCAGTAGATCGCATTATTTTCAAACAAACTCAGGTCTATGAGCGACTGAGAAGTACGTCTGAATGCATCAACCCACTGGTGGGACGAAACGTTGTGTCAACCACAAGCACGTCTGAAAGCTGGCGCTCACTTTCACCCTACTCAATTAACAGGAACAGTAACGGCAAGGAATGTCCCACAACCTCTATTCCTGGCCGTTCCAAGTAAGCACAGGGCGACAAGATGGCTGAGCAACATGTTGAGTGTGCGTCGGAATTTATGCAGATATGATTGGGTGCCAATGCCGCGAGCATTCACTGAAACAAGCAGCCGGTTCTTGGCTAAGTTGATATCGTCTGAACTACCAACTGGCCCTCAAGTGTGATTAGGGTGGACGAGGGTCATCAGAAATGAATATGATGTGGCGGTCTACTTCTTTTAATGTTTACATTTGTTACAAGAACGAGCACTGCTCGTTCATGTCTTCCCGTTTTCTCGGAGCAGAATGAATCATCCCCCAAACTGCGTGCCCGTTTTGGACGATGATTAATCAAGCTCCAAGTAGTCGAGGGTTTCGATCTCGTCTCTCACCCCATAGATTTGCGCTAATACAAGGCATCGTTCGCTATGCTGAAGATAGGCGTGTCTGATACCATCAGGTTCGCTTATGCCTGACATGCGCTGGGCGGATTGTGCTTGAAGAACCGCTTCAATGGCGTTGAGTTTGTTTTCTTGGCGCTGTTTGCTACCATTCCGTGTTCTGCATTCCAGTCCCCGTACTGTGAACTCTGATGAGTCCTTGGGCTGCCCCATAATGGCCATGTCGGAGATATTAGCAATCAAGTTTCGCTTGATGGCTGTCATTTCGCTGTGAGAGTACCAAGTTTTTCTGATCTCCCGCAGTGTCATATTGGAGAAGTGACTGATGGGTCTGACGGCAACAGTTTCGTTGAAGGTGACACCAGCTCGCTTTTTCGCCTGCTTATCCTCGGCTTGTTGGCTTATGGTTGAGACAATTGCTGACTCCGTCGATGAGCGTCGCACCTGAGGTGCCAATAGGTTGACGGGTCGGAGGCGTTGGATAGGCACTGAGGTTGGCATTCTGTGATTTCGTTGACCTGGTTAAGAATTGTGTGGCGAGATCAAGAATTCCGATCGTGTCCTAAGAGCACAGCAGCGGCTACAGCAGTGTGAATGCTTCTTGTCGGTTCAAGCAAATTGGTCCAAAGGGCTTGGGTATTTTAAGGAGGTCTGCAACCTCCATGGCTTCTGAAACAAATAATGAATAATATCTTCAACTGGTCCCAATTCATACTCTGTATGAACCTCGTAGATTTGACATGGTATTTTATTGACACATCATTCAGTCTTCTCTCTTCGCTTCGTTCGTATGCCATACTCTGGAAGTCTTGGCGTCTGGTCAATATATGGTGCTAAAACGTCTAAAGTAGACATTGAGTTTCAAGTGGTTCAACAATTTCTTGTAGCTTTGTGAGGGCATCTCTTCGGGAGCCGTCTACCAAATGTCACTATGACTCTACTGTGAGAGTTTATGCTGGATAGAAGCTGCAACTGCCTGGGCTGGTGTCTTGTGTCGTCTTATTCACGGGTTACAGTATACCGATAGCTGCTCTGACCTAAATTGTCCGTTATGGTCTCAATGACTCTCTATCGTGAGTTTTGATGGATTACACACTGGGAGTAATAGTTGTATAGGCAACTTCTTCAAGTCATGGAGTCTGGTGTCGTCTTATTCCCGTGTTGAACGGATGCCGCTAACCTAAATTCTCCGTTGCTCGTGACTCATCACCAGCAATTGACCGTTCTGATGTCTAACTCGTGACTCGCCGCCAGCCCCGTACTGGTTGTACGTCGGATATGGCGACTGACTCGTGACTCATCATCCCTAAATTAGATTTAGAAATGAGAAAAAGCACTAACTAGCCCTCCGAGGGGTGTAAATATCACTAACTAGCCCTAACGGACCATCGCTTAAGTAAAATCCAATTGTCCCTTGCTTGGCGTCTGACAATTCGTGACTCACTCATTATGACCACAAATTGAAAACATGGATACGACGATGCGACGAGTCGAACAATCAAGCAGCTCATAAAAAATCACAATACTTCCCCTTACTTTATTCGACCACTTGAAGAGCTTATAATATGCATGCTATGGATCAACAAAGTTTTTTAACGTCTTCGGTGCCCTCCATGACCCTTGAGGGTGCACTCCTCGCCCAACGCCTTTCTTCGTCAATTGCTGTCGGCCAACGTCCACTTCGTAAGTGTTTTGTTTCATCTGATTTCTGGTCATTTCTATACATGATGCGCTAACCAACCGTATCATAAACAACAGGCACACGTCTTCTTGGGTCCATGTCACTCGTGGAAGTACTAGCAGCAGAAACGGCTCTCAATAAGCAAAGGAGTATTTCTGAACTGGTTGCTCTGAGGAATAGCATGGCAGCGAGTCGCAAGCTACAGTCCCTCCGTGTCCAAGCGCTTACAAATCCGCCGACCCCAACATCGATGAATCTGTTGTCACTGTTGGCTGAACGCATTTCGGCAAGGTCAAAGTCTGCACTCCTGCAAGACCACATTATAGCTCCAGAGAAGATTTCCTCCCTAAATTCGCAGAGCTCCAAACCGATTCAAGCCACCGCTCAGAAAGAAGAGTCCGTCACTACTAAGCCTGCGTCCAATCAGCAACCACGAAAACGTCCCAAGAGATGCAATGCTACTGCCGTTTCATTTCCGGCCAAACTCCTCAATATGCTGAAGGAGATTGAAGCCCACGGTCAAGACGATATCATCTCGTTTCTACCTCATGGAAAAGCCTTCATCATTCACAAACCAGAAGCGTTTGCTCAAGAGATTATGCCCAAGTACTTCAAAACAGGAAGATTGTCATCTTTTCACAGACAGCTGAATCTGTATGGATTCAAGCGGAGCGCGTTCGGTCAAGATGTTGGCGCCTTCCATCATGAATATTTCCAGAGGGATGATCAGAGGCTAGTGGCCAAAATTCAGCGCAAGAAGCAACGTGTTCCAGACGGCGAACCGGCGGCCGATCACTGGACGGAACGTGCCACACTTCTGAGAGCTTTGAGTGTGGCTAGTCCGTACTTCTAGTTTTGCTAGTCGAAGGAGGGGAAATGTGGAATAGTTACCTCACAAATAATGTATAAAAGTCCCAGCAAAGGTATGGTACATCTACTGTACTAGGTTTTATTGGTGGAGCAAATTTTTCGAAAATCTCGACAAACGATCGCGCACTAATTGACGGAAAGAACATCTTAGCGCGTGTCAAATTCTGGAGTATCCGGTAATTGTGGCCATATTTGCCGGGTACGCCTGTCAAGCGATGTTCTGCACGGCCGCGATGATGGCACAACACAAAATCAGAAGTCATGAAGTGGGCCAAGAAGCATGAACAGCATGGGGGAATGCCGACAGTGCAGCTCCTGCTCACTGCTTTCCTTCTATTTTCTGTTGGTAGCAACGCGGCCATGATTCGACAGAGATCCGAATTCGTTAGCGGAACAGGAGACTTTCAGTTTCGTTTTGTACCGTTGCGTTTGCCCAGCGCAGTACATCACAAGGTCCAAGACGGTCATGGGCTAGTCCTCTTGCGTGACACCAACATCAGTAGTTCATCAACAGGGGGCGAGTTTATGTATACCTTTCACCCCAAGACGAATGATACCCAAGTCCTGGTACGCTTTTCTTCCCTGGCGTCACGACGACCGCCAGTACTACTGGGAACCAACCGTACAGTACTCTCGAGTGGAGTGCCTCATGGTCTCGAACAACATGGCGGATATCTATACCACGCAAACAATGCGCAACGAGTGACCAAGACGACCCTTGACGGTGATGTTGTGTGGAGTACTGACTTGAGAGACTGGGCAACCCGCTATCCAGAGTATTGGCCGATCCTCCCAACGGATGTGGTTGTAGTAGAGGATTTGCTGTTTGTTGCTGATGGCTATGGCTCATCTTGGATTCATGTTTTCAACAAGACAACAGGAGAGTTTGTACCGGGAAAGTCCTTTGGCGGCGTGGGCAATACGACGCATCCCTTGCGATTCAGTACGCCCCACGGGATTGCTGTGGATTATGCTGACCCTCGATTCTTGATCATTTCCGATCGTTCCAACCAACGGCTGGTGTGGGTGTCAAAGACAGGGGACTTTGTCAAGGCTGTGCACACCACCTTGCCGCTACCATGCAACGTTGACAATTCCCACCGTGATGACAGTGGACAACATGTATCGGTAATACCTTCCCTGGGACAAGGTGCAACTCTAGTCAATGGCTCGGTTGGCATCTACAGGAGAGATACGTTGGTTTCTACAATTGAGGTTGCGAAGCTGCTCGGACGCCGGGGACATCAACACCCACATGATGCGATTTGGCTCCCCAATGGTGATTTGGTAGTGTGCTGCTGGAGTGGACCATCGAATCCTGGGCAAGGACCCTCTCGTGGAACGATTAGTTACTGGCAGAGAGTACGGAGCAATCGGATCGAGGCTATCGTGCAGAGATGATATGTCTACGTGCAACAATTCCATCTCTCTGTTGCTGAGAAACAAGAAATCCAACAAAAGGTTGGCGGATGTGGCGTGCGCATGTGGGAAACGATATGGCTATCGCAAATGAATATGCAGCTCTGTCTAGCCAAAGTAAGAAGATCTAGGTATTACTCCTCTAGAAGTCATTGCCTACTCACGAAATACCCCAAAGCACTCCTTCCTTTCGATTTCATGATTCTCGCAGCTCCCGGCCTGGCCTGGTCAAGATTTTTAAAACGGTCAGACCCTCGTCCAACTTCGCTTTCTCTCTCGTCTGCTTGGCTGCAAGCTTGCGAGTTCGAGTTGCTTCAAACTCAAACTGTTGGTCAACAAGACTACGACGTTGATGTGTGGTCGTGATCAGCTGCTTCTTAACCTCACTCTGAACTATGTCAAGCTCCCCCTGAAGAAGATTTAGTTCCACTGTCGAGCTATAGGAGAAGTCCGTGTCACTCAGAATGATTGGGCGGCCCAAAGCAACGGCGGCTCGCCTCCCGCTTGGGAAGACAAAGGATGTTGCTGGGTGGATTCCAGCACTGATCCACAACCAAAGCAAACACAAGAGGATTGGCATAGTTTAGTTGGCTATTAAAGAAGGCCACGTGAACGTGCGTGCCGCGCAGGTTATAGGCGATGAAAATCAAACCCTGATTCGTTCAAGAGTTAATTGTCTGGCTTCCTTAACACCACCCTTCAGTTCTCTTGCGATGTGGACATTGTAGCACCAACTTGCCCATGCTATGGCTACCGACGCAGTCTACCACTAACCCGGAAAGTATGCGAAACAGCTCACAAGATTGCGCTGTGGGCGAGCTGTATGACATAGCAAGAGCTTTCGAATTGGAAGACGCTCTTATTCTGCGAGTGAAAATGTTCCTCGTCTCTGTGTACTGCTCACGCCCTGACTACAAGCGTGCTGGTTAACACAATCATGTGTTATCATTGCATCATACAACCTGAACATATGCCGTTGGCTGAGCTCAGATGAAATGAGCCAAACGCTCTACCTGCTATACTTACAATATAGAGACTTGGCTATAGCGA
>JAVCKV010461465.1:0-12058 GCA_032274145.1 Herpochondria borealis | reverse complement strand
ATCCTAACAATCTTAGCCGTATCCCCTTTATAAATCGTTCTATTGAGACGCGTAACTTCACACAAGGACATCTAATGTGTGGTCATTTTAAAAAAGCTTTAAGTCTACTATTGCATTCGCTAAACTGATATCCAAACAAAGCTCATGTCCCATTTTATACCAACTTTAGACATCAAAAGCCCAGAGTTTGCACAGGCTCAATATATATTGCTCAGCAAAAATTGCCCACATTGTGAATGCTTTAGCACACTGAGGTCTCATGGGTTTTTACGTAACGTTAAGGGGGATGTCCGAGCTTTTCGGGTTTTTTGTTCTAACCGAGGTGACAATACAGGCTGCGGTAAAACTTATTCTATCTACTTTGATACATATTTACCTCATTGCCATTTCTCGACCCCACAACTATCGGCAATATTGAAAACCTTCATAGAGGTTCAGCAGTGTAATCAACCAGGAAAGAAGTTTAGTGATATTGAAAAGCTGTGCAGCAAGGCATCTGCCTATCGATGGCTCCGACGGTTTAAAGAGGCTATGAGCATTATAAGGCCTCATATAGACACTACTGTAACTAAAGATACCAAACTTTCAACCAATCCAGTTCTCAAGACCTGGAGGCACCTTGAGAAAGCTTTCTGCTCGTCCATCTTCCTTCTAGCCGACTTCCTCGAACAAACTCAACTAGATCCTTTTCACCACCATGCAGCCATTACACCTTACTTTAAGACAAGACTACCCTCTCACTTTAGACAATATAGGTTAACCACAGGTTTTAAGAATTTATCGCATCTATTTGAAAAACCACATAATCCATCAGCATCCATGAGGTGTTAGAATACCCTCAATTTCAAAATAACCTGATTATTTACTTCATTTTATCAAAAACAGCCTTCACCAAAGTGTATAAACGCTCTTGGCTACCTTCATATTGATCTACTCCCTCACCCACTTGGTCAGTGTCACCCCTTATTTAGAGCATCGGCAATGCCTTAGAAAATCCAATATATCCCCATGTCCTCATGCCTGAGAACAGACAAGGGAATGAGGTGGACCCAAAAGTTCGACCACTAGTTGACCAAGTTAAGCTATAGTATCGGGTGCGGAATGAGTATTAGTCGGTGGGGGTGATTTAGTCAAGTTTGGAGCGGATGTCCTGCGAATTTTGGAATGTTAAATTCGGAATGGAGCGTAGCGGAATGGAGGATTTAACATTCCAAAATTCGGATCCAACGGGGGTCAGGCACTTTTTCTTGGTTTGTTAGTTGGTATCTGTTTTGCATCTTCTGAAGACCTCTCATAGACTATCTCAGGAGTTAAGTTTCCTAGCGATGCATGAGGTCGCCAGCTATTATAGCGATCAAACCACTTCTCTAAACCTGTGCAAAGTTCAATGATCGTAGAGTGTTCAAAGAGATAGACCTCTTCGTATTTGACGCTTCTCCATAATCTTTCGATGAACACGTTATCCATCCAGCGGCCTTTCCCATCCATGCTAACTTTAACGCCTAGATCGAACAATTTCCCTGTCCACTCTGCCGAGGTGAATTGACAGCCTTGATCTGTATTAAAGATCTCAGGGACTTCGCCTGTGCTGGCTAATGCTTTTTCCAAAGCGTCTAAACACATTCCTGTTTCCATTGTATTAGAGATAGTCCAGCTCAAAACCTTACGAGAATACCAGTCCATCACAGCGCACAAATAAGCGTGTCCGTGAGGCATTGGAATGTAGGTGATATCCGTGCACCAAACTTGATTTGGTCTATCTATTACAAGGTTTCGTAGTAGGTAAGGGTATTTACGATGCCCATCATCAGCAATGCTAGTGCGGGGCTTACAGTAAATAGCTTCAATACCCATTTCTCGACGGAGACGTTGAATGCGTTTACGGTTAACGACCAAACGATGTTCCGTTTTAAGCAGGGTTTTCAGGCGACGTGCTCCTAAGCAAGGGTCTTTCATGTAATACTCATCTAACAGCCGCTTAATGGATCGATTTTCTTCACTCTCGGCAACAGGTTGATAGCTCATCGAGCTACGAGCTATGCCGAGCAATTCACTTTGTCGTCTCATGCTTATTTTAGGATGCTTATTTTCAGCCAACTCGATGCGATCCTTTACAGACCGAGTTGTTTTGATTTTTTTACGAGAAAATCAATTTCGACAGCTTGCTTCCCAATCTTCGCATGTAGCTCCTCGGTTTGGGCTGCAAGATCCCCTTTGCTCGTTTTCTTTTTAGTTACTGAGAACACCTCAGCCGCACCATCGAGCATTTTCTTTTTCCAGTCAGAGACCTGCACAGGGTGGATGTCATACTCCTTGGCTATCTGCTGAATTGTCTTAATGTTTTTGAGGGCTTCAATGGCTACTCTAGCCTTAAATTCAGGCTCATGTCTTTTTCGTTTTGCTTTCATTATTTGTGGTTTTGGTTTGGTTATTATACCGCAACTGTCCACCATATTCATAACTTAGCTACTGGATCGATTTTCGGGGTCCAGCTCATGGAGGACGTTGTATGAAGGAAGAAGGTCGGCGGCAGGAATTTCCTCAAAACGAGGCTGGTGTTTAGACATGCCAATCCTGCCGACAGGCTCAATATGCAATAACTAAATCCAATTACATTCACGTAACTCATTTAATATCTATACATTACATCTTATCTTAACGCGTATGAAGTCTCTCGCTACTTGCGAAATCTAAGCTTAATAGATCTCAGAAACATACGCATTCGTTAATCCTGGTAAAACCACCTGAGTCCCTAAATCTACTCCAACTAGCTGCTCACCCAGTGGCGAAATCGGCGTGATCACTAAAAAGCTTTCGCCTTGATGCTCTATCGTCATGCCAGCCCCTGCAGGCAGAATTAAATAATTCATCTCTTCCTCGTCTGCTGATACAACAACTAATGACCCAACCAAAACGTTGTCTGGTTCGTCTTCAAATTCTAATTGTAGAAACTTTGCAAAATTTTCTTCCATGATGGAAAGCTGTTCAGCCTGCCCCTCGGCTAAGTAGGAAGCTTCCACACCACGGGTGTCATATTTCCCTTCCTGCTTACTCTCGCCACTTGTTGAGTTTGCATGCGCTGCTGCTACGGCACGGCGAAGCGTCTCCATGCTCTCATCGATCATGGATTTAGCTTTCTTAAAAACTGCATATTTAACTTCTAACATAACAAAGTACTTCTATCACATTTTTTCTGTATACTTATCTCGAAAGACTCCGAATACACACCAACGACGGACTTAAATTGACAAGCAAGTGAAGATTGGTCGCTATGATCACACTTCAATGCACTTTCAACAATAGTAGCATGTGAGATCTTTAATAAACTCAATCGATTCGAAAGATCACCATTCTCCATCACACAATCGTTATCAACTCCATTAACACAGAACTCTTTAGCAGAAATTTGGAGAGGGAAATACTCAGACATCGTCTGTGGAATCAACAAAGATAAGAGTATGTTGTGTAAATCATGAGGCACAGCGTAACTTTAAAGTGAATAGTAGAAAGAAGTCGATCCAATTATACAGACTCGCGACAATTAGAGTTCATCTGGTAGTGCTCCTCCAAAAGAGTCACTCTGCGTACTACTCGAAGGCATCGCTATATCTGGGTCATCATCAATATTCTCAATAATAAAATTCCTCTCTAATTTTAAAAAATTTGGAGCCTGTACCCACATCGTATCACAACGCAAAGTCAGAACAAATAAGACGGGTAAGGTCACTGAACAAACCATTTGGTACAACCAGCTATATCGATGACTAGTATAGCACACGATTAATCTAGTAATAATATACACTCCTACCAAACTCAATGCTCCTCGCCAGACGAACATAATAGCTTTTGGCACTTCATACACATACTCTTCAGCATAAAAGAGAACCCCTATAGCAAACAAAATAATTAGAACGGCAAAAAAGCACATGGCTATTTTACCTAATTCTTTAAAGTATAAAAAAACTATTTTAGACACGCTTTTTAGCCCTTCTTTTACGTTTATTCCACCATGTAATCACAAACAAATACATCCCAGTTATCCATAAGATCAAAAGAATTATCGCACACGGTAAAAATATACCAAGTTTAACTTTATCGTGAAAAAAGCTACCGTCATGCAATTCTTCAATCAAATCGCTCCTCCGGTATGCTACTTGTAATATCTCGCAAGTACCAGCGTCTAACTGTATCTCCCAGCTATTTTTGGCTCGCACTTTGATCACACCTTTAGATGGTCTCACATCAAGTAATTTTATGTCATCCCAAGTAGATACCTGAGCTTCCGGCACAGTTTTAACTGTAGTCAAAACTTGTTCAAAAGAAGCTACAGGTATGCTCACATCACCTCGTTGTGTTACCGGCTGAATCCATGCAGACTCTTTTTTGAGCAGTAAAAAAATACCTGTAACAATTACTATTAGCAAAGGGATTGCACACGCCAATGCTCCCCAGTAATGTACCAGCCTATTCCATTTATTCCATCGTATTTTAGCCACAATCGTTATTAATTAGAATGAATATTTAACACCTACGGTTAGACCTAAACCTGGTTCATTGCTACCAGAACCATGCACTCGGTAGGCTTCATCAAGTATATTTTGAATAACTCCATTCACCTGCCAATGATCAGCTATTTTATAGCCACCATAGAAATTAATACGTTTATAGCTAGGTGTTCCACCAGGAGGGATTCGCTGAGCATCCAGCATATCCCCTGTTGATAATCTGTCTGCTTTTGCAGCCCATTGAAAATCAACACCAAACCATAGCTGTCCATCGTTTCTCTTCCATTCAGCTCCAGTATTCACAGTCAATGGCATAAGACGACTCAGTGGTTCACGACCTGTTGTGCCACTAGAAACATCCGAATAAACGTTTAGCTCACCTTCCGTCCAGGTCAAATTAGCCCACACTTTCCATTCATCACTCAAAAAGTATCTACCTTCTAGCGTAATCCCATGCACGTAACCATCTGCTGAATTACGCTTACTTACTTCAGTTAAGCCATTAACCGTCCTACCTGTTGGAGTCGTCGTAATATAGTCATCAATAGTAGTATAGTAGTAGGATGCAGCAAATGTATAATTTGATTCTTCAGCTTTGATTCCTACCTCAAAACTGAGAAATTTTTCGGGATCTAGTCCAGTCGCTGCCACTTCCAACTCACTTGACCGACTCCCGCCATAACGACTTACATCCGCTATATTCGGGGCTCGAAACGATTGTGAAATACCACCCCATACATTAATGGTTTCAGCCCTATTTAAAGCATAGCGCAATTTCACAGAATTAACCAAAGTGGTCCACTCGTCACTATAACTTGTTGCTAGACCAGACACCGGGTCTTCATAAGAACCAATCTTAGAACGAATATGTGAAACTCTCGATCCTACCACTAAACTAAGTTGATCTGAGATCCCCCATTCTCCTTGGATATAAGCTCCTGACTGGATAAATGAAGCATTATCCCCAATCGGTCCCTGTACTCTTACTTGCTCAATAGAACCGTCATTTTTATAGTCCACTCGGCCGGATCTAATACTATCTTTATAAGAATCAACTCCAAACACAATTCGAACGTTTCCCAAATCCTTTTCAAACTGAAAGTCTATTCCCCACATACGTGAGTTAAAGTAATCTATAGCTCTATTCCCTGAGCTTCGTATCCTATCACCATTTTCATCCCATGTTTGATATGAAATTGTTAGTGTAGCCTTATCTGTAAATGTTTGTAACTCTTCACCGCTAAACTTCAAATAGCTCAGAGAACGTCGCTGATCCTTTAAGCGTCGTAAATCAGAACCTACGCTAGTTCCAGCAAAGCTTTTAGAATAGATGGTAGAGTGAGTTCTCCATACATCATCCTGTACAAGATTCTGATAAACTGCAGTCATTGACCATCGATCATTCAATCGGCGATCATAACGTACATCGAAAGCTGCCTCATCATATCCCGTATTAGTAAGCTCACCTAAATTTGCAGCTCTTACATCGCCCAGCTCCTTACGAGTTAACCCAAACCTTAGCCCCCATTCTCCACCTTCACCTAGCATGTATTCAAAACGGCCAATTGTACTTTGTTCTCCGCTAGAGTAGCGCATGCCCACACTACCGTGTTGGTAAAGACCTGAATAGTTATCAATTCCTGAGTCATTTGTCACCAAGTTTAAGGTTCCGCCAATCGCATCACTACCATAGATTACCGACGCAGGCCCTTGAACTACGTCCATACGATCAACTGTGTATAAATCAATTAGCGAAAAGTATTCGTTCGGTCCATCTCGATATACGGAATTATTATACCGTACCCCATCAATCAGAGCTAATGTGCGATAGCCTGTAAAACCACGAATATAAGGAGAACCTTGACCGTTTGCAGTTTTTTGCACCATCACACCAGCGACACGTTCAAGACTTTCTATCAAATTTCTAGAAAGCCGAGCACTATAATCCTCGCTCGTGATGGATTGCACTGAGAACGGTGCCAAAACCCAGTCCGCACCTTGGCGTAGGCCGACCACATCTGATTCCCCCAGATCATCATATAGCTCTGCACCTGTCATATAGTTTGATGCAAGCAAGGAGCATACTATCGATGATGTAATCGTTGCGCCCCTCAACTGTCTCATTAATTCCATGCAGCACTACATCTATAAAGTTGAACAATTTGTCAACTTCTTATTGACAACGAATCTCATTATCATTAATAGAAGGCGAGTAGGTGAGGATCTGCTAATTGCACATGGTTTGTCTGGACTACTTACTTCAATCCTTGCCTACCTAAAATTAACATAAAATGAAAACACTACTAAAAACAACGCTATCAGCTGCTACACTAGTAGCTATATGCTCTTCAGCTTCGGCTGAAGAAAATCTCTGGATCTATACCAAGGGAACTGACACACGCCCTCAAGGTTCATGGGAATTTAAATTATCAAACATTTCCAGATTCGGTAAAGATTCCGGAAGCTACCAGTTTCATGATTTCAGACCTGAAATAGAGTACGGTGTAACAGATAGACTTACAATAGGAGCTGAACTCATGTTCTTTAGCCACGACTATAGTGTCAATAACCCAGAGCTAAACCCAATGTTTGAAACTCAAGGTGGAGCTGGTGGATCATTTAAAAAAAATCAAATAGCAGGTTATGAACTTACAGCGAAATACAACGTGCTCTCGCCCTATAAAGATGCAATTGGGCTTTCGTTTGCTGCTTCATATGAGCACAGAAATGCCTATCGATTAGACGGTGCCGATATCGACCAAGACTCATTCGTCGGGCAGGTGCTGCTACAAAAAAATTACCTAGATGACACTTTAGTATTAGCCTTCAACGGTAAATTAGAGCTAGAACGCAGAAAAGCTGGTGACGTTCTTGAAGAAGAAATCGCACTAGATTTTTCTGCTGGTATTTCATATCGAGTAGCCCCTAAATGGTTTATTGGTGCTGAAATCAGATGGCAGTCTGACTACTTAAACCCTGAAGAAGCTGGAGTTTTTGAACCTGGTTATGACCGTTCAAGCTTTGACTTATCTGATATAAGTTTGGGCAGCCAGTACCAATACGGTACCTACATTGGACCAACTGTTCATTACGCAGAAAAAGACTGGTGGTTTACCGCAGGACTACTTTACCAAATCAAAGGGGGAGGTGATGATTCACGTAACCCTAATAACACCAGTGGAAGAAACTGGGATGAGCACGAAAAATGGCACTTCGGTGCTACAGTGGGCTTTGAATTTTAAGATCTGTTCTTAATCATAACCAGCTCATGAGCAGACATGCTCATGAGCTACCTCTCCCCCCATTACTTTCTCTGTATTCTACAAGTCATCTATTATGCAACGTCGCCAGCTACTTAAAACAGGACTTTTAGCCTCAGCAGCTTTTCTGATCTCCAGTAAATACACGCACGCCAAAACATATTTATCACCAGCTCAAGCAAAGAAACTAATCTTAGGTGATAAAAAAGCCAAGAAAGTGGCAATAACACTTACCAAAGGACAAGCGAAGGCCATTAAGTCAGCTTCTAAGGTAAGGGTCAGGAGCAAGGTGCTCAACATTTACAAAACATACGACGGTGATTGGCTAATCTTTGATAAAGTTATTGGTAAACATGAAAACATTGATGTTGCCATCGGTCTCACAAAAGATGGAAAGGTTCAAGGTATTGAAGTGTTGGTATACCGAGAAACTTATGGTCACCAGATCCGACAAGCCAAGTGGAAAGCGCAATTCAGTGGTAAAGACCACGCTCAGCATCTTAAGTTAGATCGAGATATAAAGAACATCAGCGGTGCTACACTCTCCTGCCGTCATATCACTGATGCAATCAACCGCTGGACACAAACTTGGAATTTAGTATTACGCCACAAGTAACCTAGTCGTTCATATTCCCATGACCTTGACACGCTGTAAGCCATTCCTAGGCACTTATGTAGAAATCAGCGTCGTCGCTGATATCGAATTTGATGCTCTAGCCTCTCTGTCGAATGCAGCATTCGATGTGATCGCACAGTATCAGGCACTAATGAGCTTTCATGATGAAACTAGTGAGCTCTCAAAGTTGAATAGATCAGCCCATCTAGAAAGCGTGGTGATTTCAGCTCGCACCTATTCGGTCCTCTATCAAAGCCTCTTGATGGCAAAAGTAACTAACGGCCTTTTTGACCCTACTATTGCCCCCCAACTCACCAAACAATCGTTGCTCCCTAGACCCACGGAACTGTGCGTTGATGCCTTAGCCAATTGGCAAGATATTCAACTTAGTGTTGTTGATGGTACTCATAGTGTTCGCTACAACAAGCCCTTATGGATAGACCTAGGTGGCATTGCTAAAGGTGCAGCTGTGGATGCTGCGTCGAAGGTAATCACCTCCCAATGCCCTGAAGCAAAAGTTATGATCAATGCTGGTGGGGATATCAGTTTCTCTCATTGGAAAAACGAATCTATTTATATAGCTTCTCCACGTAAACAAGAAGCGCTCATAAAAATGAAGATGAATAGACCATGCGTCGCTACCACTTCATATAATTATCAAAATGGTAAAATGCCCATCATCAATCCACATACACAAGAACCTCTCCAACTTAAGCATAGTGTATCTGTCTTTGCGGATAGCTGTATTATAGCTGATGCTCTTACTAAAGTTATAGCCATCGATCCTGCCTCTAGTTTTCATAATCATTTCAACGCAGCAGTGATAACAATTTCAAACTCTGGCGACATCCAACACCTCTAACTATGGCTAAAGTGAGAGCTAAAATACCCAGAAGATACCGTTTAATACTTTACACAGGATTACTAATCTCTTGGTGCACCGGACTAAGCCTCTATGTACTACAAAAATGGATTCGAGTACAGACTGGTTATGATATAGATTTCCACCCAAACCAGTACACAGTCCGTCAAGTGCATGGAGCCGCAGCATTTCTCATGATGGTAATTTATGGCTATTTATTAGCTTCACATGTGCCTTCAAGCTGGAAACAAAATCGCCAACGTATTGCCGGAATATCTCTTTTATTAGCACAGTTTATTCTCATTTTAACGGGCTATATTATCTACTACTCCGCTGATGAAAAGCTATTGGAAATCATCAAGTTAACACACTTCATTGTTGGACTAACATTTCCTCTCATGCTGGTCGTTCACATCATAGGAGCACTCATAACAAAGCCTAAAAAAAGGGAAAAAAAAGCAACGGTCAGATTACACATTTAGACAGTTTTACTATATAAAAAAACCTGCACTCTCAGTTGAGAGGCAGGCATTAACTAGCAAAAAGTTGCTACCAAGAGTATTTCACGCCAAGTCCGACGTTAATCCCCTGTCCATTGACACCAGATCCATGCACTCGATAGTCTTCGTCAGTAAGGTTTTCTAGTGACGCTGTCAGCTCTAGGCTATCAGAAATCTGCCAACCTGAGTAAAGCGAAGCAATCACGTAACTCGGTGTTCCCACACTAGTTCCAGAAACTGGTATGCGTTGGCCGTCACCAAAATCACCAGCACCAAGGTTATCCTGAGTCGCTGCGGCTATGATCTTGCCTTGTACCCAGTATTTCTGACTAGGAGCCGTCCACTTTAATGCTACTCCGCCAGATAAAGGTGCGAGTCGACGAATCGTATCTTCGGTAATGGTACCTCCCACTTCATCGAGCGACTTTTGCTTACCATCCTGATAGGTAATGTGCCCGCTGAGTTCCCAATCGTCAGCAAACAACCAAGCTCCTTCGAATTCAGCACCCATAACATAGCCATCTTCGCCATTATCAATACGCACTAATGGGTCGACGCCTGTGTTGTCATCCACCCGTACAATTGGATCATCAATCAATGTATAAAATGCTGCAACATTCCATCGTACGCTGTCAGATACACGGCGATGCCCAAGTTCGAAACTCACCACCGATTCAGCATCCACGTCTGAACTACCCACTACTTCATCAGATGAGTTAGAAACATTCGATCCACTGAGATCATCTAAATTTGGAGCTCTGAAGCCTTGAGCTATACTAGCATAGACTGCATCTGACGTGTTAACCTTATAAAGAGCTTGAGCACTGAGTGAAACATCACTCCAGTCACCCGAACCGGATTCATCTAGCATAGTGGTACGATTGAATAGCTTGCCCCACTTTGCTTTGAAGTGGCTCACACGAGCACCTGCTGTTAACTCTAGTTTATCGGTGACGTCCCAAGTATAACTAGCAAACGCTCCTAGCGAGTCATAGCTGCTATCATCCGCAATAGGACGGCGTCTTGGCTCGTTCGCGGCAGTACTCACATCGTCATGATAGTAATCGAGTCCCCAGTTGATGCTTCCCACACCGAGTTCACCACCCGCCTGGAAAGTAAGTCCGAGAGTATCAACATCGGCAACGGCAAAACGCCCTGGCCGGATTTCTGAATCCTGAGATTTCTGATAAGATAAAGTGGTTTGCCAGTAGCTCATCAAAGGCTTATCTGAAGCTCCATCGAGACGAATATAAGAAAGTGAACGCTCTTGGTCATAGATACGAAACGCTAAAGATCCAGCATCAGCAGAATAGCTGCCATGATTCCAGCCTTGGTTAAAGGTGGTGCTATGCCACCTCCAGACGTCGTCCTGGTTGAGGTATTGATGAGCCACGGTTAATGTAGTGGTATCACTCAATGCATACTCAAATTTAGCATCTAAATTCTCTTCGCCATAGCCAGTATTCTGCATGACACCAAGAGCACTATCCCGAATGTCTCCAAAATCTTTCTTGCCCACTCCTAAGAGCAGCCCCCATTTACCACCTTCACCCATTTCAATTTCTAAGCGGCCTTGGTGGCTCTCGCTGTTGCTATCCCATCGATACCAAGTTGTTCCACCACTGTAGCTTCCTTCTCTGTCTCTAAAGCCAGTTGACTTGCTAATTACATTTAACGCACCACCGAGTGCATCTGAACCATACATGACAGATCCAGGGCCACGTAGTAATTCCATACGCTCGATTGCCTTGCTATCTAAAGTATTCCAATACTGAATCGGGCCACCACGATAGCTAGAATTATTCATGCGTACTCCATCAACTAGTAAGAGGTTCTGACGACCTGTAAACCCGCGAATGAAAGGTGATCCATGGCCATGTGTCGTCTTCTGGACAAGCACTCCTGGTAACTCCTGTAGTGCTTCTGGTACTGTACGTTGCAGAAGCATACGTTCAGCTCCGATAACTGACACGCTACGTGGAGTATCAAGTAACAACATATCACTCTTCGTGCCGACCTGTGATGTTACACCTAAATCAACGAAAGCATCTTGTGCATACACGCTTCCCGCCGCCGCAAATAGGGCTAACAACTTTACGATAAAGATTTCCTTTTTCATTTTTTACTTTTTACTTTTTATTTCTATACTTCTTATTTAATAAGAACGACTGCCAGTTCAATAAAAGCTAGCAAAGCTAGAAACGTAAGGCGTGAAATTTTCTTAGATAAAAAATAGCACTAGTGCTCTGTCATCTCTAAGATTTAGGGTACAGGGACTTCAATTTGATTCGAGCATCACCAAGCTTAAATTGCCA
>JAVCKV010461355.1:0-12059 GCA_032274145.1 Herpochondria borealis | reverse complement strand
GATGGTAACACCAATACCCGCTAGCATACCTTGTATAACCGACGAAGGAAAAAAGTAAGCAATAATACCTGCACGAGCAATACCCATTATAAGCTGTATGACTCCTGCTAAAATAACGGCAACCAAAAATATTTCAAACCCGCCCAAATCAGAAATTGCATTAAGCACAATTACTATAAGCCCCGCTGCTGGCCCACTAACGCCCAATGCCGATCCACTCAATGCGCCAACCACTATGCCTCCAACAATACCACTAATAAGACCAGCATAAAGTGGGAGAATCCGTCGCAAAGAGCTCGCAATTTCGATGCATGAGCTCTCCTAATTGCCAGCATCCCCCAATACACTTGTACGCGTCGCTAAATGACGATAGTTAGACCCGTGGAAACAGACCCCGGTGCTATACACTTGCAAGGCCTCCCTTATCTTTATCATCACCCCTACGAGAAAATTGTAGACAAACGCATGGTCCTGGCGACAAAAGAAATAATGAAATCCTGACTGACAAAGCGTTCTATTACTTGTGGGTTATGTTTCCAAAAAACATTTCTTTCCTCACCAAACACATGAACGTGGCCCTAGCACAATATGTCCCCACATGGTCTTTGCAGACTTCGAAATACCATTCTCTCTCTTCCTTTTGCCCAGAAGCAGCATACTGCACAAAGGTATGAGAGACACGATAAAGTGCTTCAAGATGAGGAGGGGGAGGTAAAACATGCGCCCTACTTTCGAACAAAATGCAACGATGCACAATTCGGAACCAAGGAATAGACTGGTATGAACAGGCACAACACTAAACCAAGCAACAAGAGGAATGGTACGAGAATGTTTCACTAGATGAAAAACACAAGGCTCATATACATAAAATCATAGAACTGCTAGATTAATACCAGTTCATGTGGTCGGGGAAATCGGGGATCATCAAGGCAACAGAAAACCGCATGGAGCTGTTGCCCAGCTCAAAGATATTCCACCAACTGCTTTACAGAGCTAGCCCATCCCAACACAGAGGGCCATAGAGAATAATTAAATCGATGTGATTTTAAAATAGGGATTAATCGCACCGGGTAACAAAGACTGGACGACGCCGTTATTTTAGTTCCTAAGCCGTATGGATCACTCCACTTCTGCTTCGACTACAGGAAACTAAATTAAATTACTACAATAGAATCCTACCCTTTCTCACGGTTGTATGAATTCATCGACTCTCTAGGCGAAGCCGTGGTTTTCTCAATGCTCGACTGAAACTCGGGAAACTGAAAAATCCTCATGGCGGAGTAAACCAAAGACAAGGTACCCTTCACGTCCCACAGCGGGCTATATCGGTTCGTACACATGCCCTTCGGAATAAAACATGCCCGGAACATTCAAACGTGCAGCAAACGTGATACTGCCGCATTTGAATTGTAAATACTCCTTGGTCTATTTAGACGACGTCATCGTCTAATCCAAGACCATAGAAACCAGCTTTTTCCACCTCTGCAGCGTGTTAAATATGATTCATACAGCCTACCTAACACTACAACTGCACAAGTGCGATTTATTAAAGAAATAAGTGGATTAATTTGGCCATTTCATCAGCCTGGGCAAGCTGCGAGTGACTAAAAGGATTAAAGAGACAATTCTGAGGGCCCTCCCACCAAGAAAATTCTCGGAGATGCGGTTTTTCCTAGGCTTTTGAAACGTTTATAGCCGTTACGTCTAGAGCATCACACCCAACGTCAACGCTCTCAACAAGAATCTATGTAAGGGCGAGCCACAGCATTGGGGCGAGCCTACCATCACAGAGATTAAATCCTTCGATGCACTCAATAAATCCCTAACCAAGCAGCACATGCTTTTCCTGCCATGTCCCGGATTCAATTATACCCTAGACACAGACTCTTGCGACTTTCAGCTCGGTTTCTTGTTACTTCAAGACCAAGAAGGGGAAAGCTCCCCTAGCCGGTCGGATTTTGGTCTAGAAGTCTGTAGAAGGCAGAGCGGAACTACGACACAACCAAAAAGAAAATTATCACCATCTTGTAAGCATTCCTGACTTTAAGACCATACCTCGAAGGGCAAATATCCCTGATCCGTACGGAACATGATGCCCTTCGGTGGCTCATGAACCTTTCCAACGGGTATAGAGGGCTCCAGAGGTGGCTCCTCATACTTCAATAGTTCGACTTAGATGTGACCCATAGACCGGGTTTAATTCAAAAGGCAGCAGACGACGTTTCGCGCCTACGAACCAGTTTTCACGAAGAGGACTACTTGTACTTCTAGATCCCCTTCTTCAGTATAACCGAATCACTTCTTAAGGATCAGAAGAATCCAGAGCTCTAGAATCACTTAAAAGTCTTTGTAGGCGAACAGAATTACCCTAGGCTCCCCGTAGACCTCGCCCTTGTGGGTCAATTGGATTTTAACCCCGTCGAGCGGGCAGATTTCGTGACATAGCAGATGGAATAAAATCTCTGTAAAGAGTTCCGAAAGTAGACAGACTCTTCCGAGTCTCTTTTAAAACGGAAATGGATCGTCTCATTGACAAATTCTCACCGCCCCATGGGTCGGGACAGAAGCTCGTGCCAGCTTCTTTTTAGTAGATATTAATATACCTAGACACTAACAGTGGCTGGAAGGGAACCCACGCGGCTCTAAAATGTATGATAAATTACGCTGACACTACTACTGGCCGTATAAGGCAAACGACATTTTTCAGACGGCCAAGGACTTCAGAAATTTTGCGAAAGCGAGAGGTACCAGTTACAAGATTCAAAATCCATTGATTCTTTTCTAGCTACAGCCTCACTCTAATCTGTTACCATGGACCTCCTGTGCCTTTCATTAAATGCTAGCAATTATTCACATAAATATTGGTCAAAAGCGACAGGTTCACGAAGGTAATACGAATCGTCCTCTGTGGTCAACCGCAGCATATTTCGTATCCAACGCCTTCTTGTAACACTTAGTAATGCCCTTCGGACTACCTATCTGCTGACCGAACTGGATCAAACTTTGTATCCAAGTTCTTCGAGTCTGTCTGCTTCATTTTCTACATCAAGCACAAAACCACGACCGCATACCACCCACAGGCTAACGGACAACCATAATGGTAGAATCAATCAATAGTTTCACGGCTGAGGATTTTCGTCTCCGAACACTAAAACAATGGAACAGACTAATGCACCCACTGAATCCCGCGTACAATAAGCCGTTCAATCGTGCCATACGTTAAACGCTCTTTAACCTGGCCCTCACTCGTAACCCAACGGACACATTCTTCATAGAAACGACGCTTCCGGAGACAGAAGAGCTGTCCCCCCGAGGATGCCAACTTGCAAGTCCGAGAACGAAAGAGGGCCCAGCTGAAGAAGGCCGCGGGCAGAATTAAGGCTAAACATGCACGATACAAACGGTTCCACCACCAAAAAGTGAGGGCGCAAGTGGACTTGAAGTCTGGAGATTAATTATTCATGTAAGAACCGCCATCACTGGGTAAAATCATCTCGGAACGGCTCGCAAACGAACCGCGGTCTAAGCCGTCAAAAAATGTGTCGTCAGCGTAAAACGTTATTGACGTGACCAATTCCACGTTGAAAATCATTAGGAACGGACATGAACACTTCGCCTCTCTAGAAAAGTTCACAAAAACCTCGAAAGAGCTAGACCTATCAATCCTAAAGCAACGACTTGATTCAGACGTTGAACCGCCCACACTACCCGGAATTTATCCGAACCTGTACGAGACAGCCTCACCGGCCCAACGTGACACACCTGACTATAAATACTACTAAAAGCCTGAGAACAGCCATCCCTAGGAAAAGAATGTTTCAAACACCACGGATAAGGACAAGGCAAAGGAAAATGTCGTGGATAAAATAGTGGACTGCATGATGTCAACCGAAAGCCCCATGAACAAGGCACACTGCTATGGCTTTGAGACTTCGCAAGACAAATGGGAAAACCCAACCCACATCCCCCAGAATTTTAAAACACGCTTCCACGCTCGAAAGAATAGAAAGATTACAGTTCAGGTGGAAAGAGAGCCGAAAAGCCCGGTAAGTCGAGGACGTCGTCTTAAGAAGGGGAGGAGGTAGGGTACCCCATCCAAATCAAATTTGGAATGGAAGGGGGCAGGGGGATATAATCAGGCTGCCAATTCAAGCGGAAAAGAGACACATTTGGCACACAGGTTTACAATAACTAAAGATAACAAATTATCCTCAGTCGGGGAAAACTTTGCTACCAACGGGCGTAGACGACTCGTTTTCAACTTGATGGATCTGGTCGGAAATGTCACCAGCAAGACGGCGAAACGAAGGATTCAGACCAGATTCAAGAGCCTATATCTGGGCCTGCACAATGGCCGACAGGCGAACAATACGAATCCCAGCTTGGGTCCGAGCGGATCGACCCTGAATGGCTTCAAAATTTGCCGACGAAAAGTCGCTACGCACAGGAAAGAGCTCACCGCGGGTGGTCTCCAAGTCGGCTCGAAAAACCACGAGCTATACACCGTTAATGCGGGCGTAAAAGCGGCGATCTCACCGCGAAAGGCTTCCACTTCTTCACGAGCCTTACCCAACTCAGCTTCAATAGCCGAGCGGTCCGCCTGAAGAGTCCCAACGGTTCTAAGCATCTACGCAACTTCCTCCATCGCTTCGTTCCCACCATACTAGCCACGGTCTTTCACGATTTCATTCTCTGCACGCAGCGCAGCGACTTCCTCGGAAAACGATCGGGCCTGCTTCGTCCGTGCGGACAGGTTGACCCGGGCGGACTCAAGCGACTCACGATTGTTGGCCTTTTTTTGGCCCTGAATCGCTCACTTACAGACGCCAGCTCCGCCTGTAATGCCGCACGCGCCTCCTCTACTGCAGCGAGCACTTCGACGCGATGAATAAATGTGGACCGCTTCAAGTATTCTGAGTGGTTTGGTCCACCGCGGCCTACAGAAAAAATGGCGTGGAAATCTTGGCCGCACTATTGCTGAATCTGGACCAGATGTGACTATGGAAGATGAAATCTGTGAAATTGGACTTGGGACTTGTGATTTGATACGGAACAAATCTGGAACCGAGCCCGGACGGATTCGAATTGAATTTGGTGCGGTTTAGTACCTCCATAAGAGGGCCAGGTAAAAATGAACTCCGCATTGCATTATATCTCAACCTTAAACCCGGTCCGATTCTGCGGCCTCAAGGGGGATGGCCGCTCGATGAGGACCAGCTGCATTAAGATCTATGATTAATATGCCGATTTACGGGGAGGGACCTGGAACTGAGGTCTAGGCTCTGTGGAGGAAACTCAAGATGTCGAGCTGAGCGATTGGAGCCCCCATCTGCCTCCGCCTACTTTAGAACAACACGCATGTGATCACGAACGTGGCGTTCACGAGCGAATGGTATTATTTCATGTGAATGCGTCGGGATGTGAATGAGCGGGGCCGCATGTAACAGCCCCTATGGTGTGACGATGTGCGCGTGTATAGATCATGTGCCTGGTATGACTTCAGGTGTGTATATTAGCCGGTTTATTTTACATTATGTTCTTTACCACAGTGTACTGATGAGTGTAAATGTGCAAGAAAGAATACTGGAGGGTTCTATGAGACTAAGATGTGAAGGTGCACTAAATAGGATAACGCGCAAGCCTGTGGTATCTTGGACTCGCGTGCGTGTCACTCTAACAATTGGTCCAGGGTTTCCCCTGGTTTTATCCCCGCCCGGCGTTGAATCTCGATAGGATGGGTACTTAACATGTCGCTTTCAAGTTAACTATGAGTAGAGAAGGAAGTAGAAAGGTCTCGGCACAAAGAAGATAGCTAGCAAGCAGACATTTCCCAGTACAGTTTTTCCCTGGTTGGGTGTGTTTTTCCTTTCCTTTTACAGTTTCCCTTTCCTTTCCATCCCGAAGCGGGTGGTGAGCGCTCCGCGAAACAGAAGCGAACGAAACGCAGAGTTTTTCCAAGTGCTCGGCCACACGTGTCACGCTCCTTCACAGTCAGCGTCCGACTGCCCCACTACGTAGCTCTACAAAGCCCTACCCCTTTTGTGTGTGCGCGCCCCGAGCTACCGGCGCGTACTAAAAGTAGGACGCACTGTATACGCTAGATGTTCTTACAGTAGGAACGATGTAACCGCGGGTGGGCGGGTACAGTAGATACCGTACGGAGACAGCGTCAGGCTGACAGTTCAAAATATACACGCCAAACAGTGAGGCACAGTACAAGTGCGACGTAAAGTAAGGGGGCGCGTGCGCGGTGGTGCATACTATACATACAACAAGTGCGTACAGTTGTCACTTAATAGACGCATGCAGTAGGTAAGCATGATGGAGGTAGCGAACAAGTGGCTCGATGGAAAGGGTGTTGGCAGCGGTGTGGTCCGCTCGGTGCGAAGGCCCCCCTACTGTCGCATCAAACTGGGGTCCAGACGCCTGAGATTCCCCTGGTCCCACCATCCAATTTGACTCCCCTACCGCCTTCGCCTCCTTATCCCGGATATCTTAGCGTACCGGACGAGGCGCGCCCCTTGGCGAACCGAGTGGAGCCCCTTTTCACCGGCCTTCTTCCGACCTGGTTTCCCGAAGACGAGGACCTCGACACAGTCTCGGAGACTTTTACCGCGTTGCGCGATGCATTTCGTCGAACCGACTGGAGTCGTCCCGCTTCCTTGTGCGCTTCCTTGTAGGGGGCGGCTAGTTTGGCCGAAGAGATCGCAGCTGATTTTCAGGGCCATGTCGAGGACGAGGGACAGCGTGATGCCGCGATCGCTTCGGATGCGGATACTGAAAGTTCTCTGGAAACCATGTGTTCATATCCCGCTACCGCCTCCTCCGATTTGGTTGCTGCGCAGTATGGTCAGAAAAGGCCGGTCTGCGATAATTGTCTCGGCCTTAACTCTAAACGGAGGTGCTCATGTTGTGAGAAAAATGACTCGCCCAACTCACCGTCCAATCTATACTTACATGCCTACCTTAACATCACTTTCTACACTCTTCTCTACCTTCATAAATATTTCTCACAGTCTCCAGGCCAATAAATTATCTCTTTTCCTCATGGGGTACATACCCCCGTATGCTGCACGGCAATGCCGGCCGCTACTTCATGGCCATTGGTGTTGCGTACGGTACTGGAGTGTCAGATTTGCGCATTTCCTTGATGGGCGGACTCATGGCCGGCTGGCATACTGCGGTTCGAGTCGCCTTCTCATGGCGATAATTATCCGAGCATCACGAGGATGGAAACTTTTCGAGATCACCCGCGTTCGCCAAGCAATACTACGCAGCGCATAATTTCCGAATCTCTTTACCGGCCATTCCATTGGCCGCCATCAAATCCCCGTATTCATCCCGACGTACCGGGTCTTCGCCACCTTAGTCGAAAACGCCATCTTCCTAGCTGCCGTCGCTCACTGGATCAACTTCGACGTAGGTGAGACGGGGACGTTGCAGCGCATCTTGCGCAAGTTCCATCTCAGTGGGCCGCGGTTTAACTATCAAGACAGCGGCGTTGATATAGAGGCGTCACACGCGCGTCGCCATCACCGCTTCGAGAAAATCTTTTTCAGGCAGCACAGCCGTTTCTTGACGTAGCGAGACTACGAGTTTTTCCTCATTACTCCCGCTTCCTAGGCCTTCTTTTCTACCACAACGGCCGATTGCATTGCGGCCGCAACGACATGTGTTTAGTCTTTCTAACCCGTTCCTGTCCAACTTTCCGGCCCGGATGGCACCCCTGAGGGACTTTCGATTCTTATTTTTCTTTCCTTAGGCTACTTCTCTTCCGTGCGGCACTAATTTAGCCGCCGCGGCGCATGCAACGTCCGTGGTGGCGATCGCGACATCCTGAAGCGTGTCAGCAACATGATAGATTACGAGATCTCGTAGGTGCTGGTGCACTGTCAGAATATTGTTAACTGGTAAAATCGCCGAATCCCTGTCCTTTCTCAAATAGTAGTCCGCGCCATCAAGGCGCCGTGCACGAACAAGGATCTCAATAGGCCCTTTCACGCGTATCGCTTGGCCACCTTGGGCATGACCCTGATACATTTCAACCGGGCGCTCTAAATAGCGCAGCTGCAGCCGCGTACTAGAATATGCAAGTGATAAAAAGGCCCGAAAAGGACCGAGTCACTTGAGGCGCTAGTGATTGAGAACGGATATTTTGATGCCCTTTGGGCTCGCCAATCGACTTTCACCTTCCTCAAGGAGCTCGATCGTTCAATGCTAGCTCCTCCTAGTATCCCTGGGTAGGTCTTTGTTCCGCCGCCGCCGCCGCTGCCCGTCCTGCCTGGGAAAATTCCTACGCAAGTCAATACTCTCGGTCTGAGATCTCAACATCGCGCGGGGCGGGAATTGACGACCAAGCCCACTTCTGCCGTGGTAACAACTAGTACAACTACGACGGAGGCTACGGCTACGGTATCGACGCCCGTATTATTTATAAAATCAGCGAAGGTGACTGCGTCTGCATTCCCGGCCTCTTCTGGTACCCCGTAGCTCCACAACATATCGCTTCCAAGGCCTTCTAGGCTGTCCTAGTCTTCCCTTTTTGCTCCGACTCGGACGCGGGCCCAACTTGGTTCTGCCCCGAGGGCGGGTATTGGTGCTCCAACATCCACGCCGGCGCCTACTGCAGCGGCGGACATGGTGACGATGATTTCCGCGCTTCCTGCTTTCTCCGGTGGCGTTGGCTAAGCCGCGTCAGTTTTCGCCCACACTGTGACTGGGCCGTCTAGTTATGTGCCCAGTGTAACTCCGGCCGAGTTGGGTGTAGCGGCTCCGGTGCTTGAGGCATTGGTATGCCCCCATCTGCCTGTGCCATCGGCCCCAGTGCCGATCACTGCACCTGTTCCAACCTCAGCCTGATAGATTGAGGTGCAAGATTTTCAAGACGGCGAGAAGGTTAGCGGCCGGATAGCTAGCTATCTGAAGAGTTGAAGTCGCTCCGCAGCCGCCATCTTCCTCATTTTTTAAAAAAAGTTACCCCTCTCAATTTATCTAAGCATGGTTCTTTGTTGATTGCATTCTAGCTACCCTCTTTCAGATAATTCTACTCGTAGACTAAAATTAACTCCTCAATTAAGCACATAAGCTCATTTTTATTACAAAACAATCTCATAATTCTGAAAATTGTAATAACACAGTACCTTCTTGGTACATACCATTGCACTTACAATAATTATACCCTTCGATACGTTAACGTTACAAATGTACGTCTCTAAGAAATACATAGTCCTTACAATCTGACGTACGTTTTGGAATAAGGCCAAGGCCATTTCAAATTCCAATGAGCACATAAAGTATATATTCACTCTATTGATTATGATATTGCAATAGAGGTATTTACGATAGGGAGAACGCAGTGCAGATATTAATAAAACGTATTGAGCGAGCCGGGGATTGGTCAATCTGTTGTTGAGGGGCGAAAACGAGGAGCATGCGAGGGAGAAGATTCAAAGTTTTCCAATCCCGGCTCGTTCCAAACGTTTTTCTTTTTCTACACAGCACGTTCCTATTCTAGATATCTCTAATATATATACATTTTTTAATGTCCTTTTTACTTTATTAATTATTTAATTATAAAAAACGTATGTCGCGCATCCAATCTTACTTCAAAATGAAAGATTTTCATTGCCACACTGTTTGAAACTGTCTTTGTATATTCACTGAAATTCTTTTCAAATTTTCATATTCTTGCCTATTTCATTCGGTTCTTTGGTTTTCACTAGGAAATTTCAAAAAATGTCCAAAGGATGTTTCATGGTTTTTTTCAATTTCAAACTACTATTAATTATTAATGAAATGTTTTGATTGAGTGAATAGAAAAGTCATGTGTCTCATATCGACTAAATTGTGACTAAATTATCGATAAATGACATATGACTTTTCTATTGCATCAATCAAAATATTTGATTAATATCATTTTAAGGTATGGTAATTTATACAAGTTTCATGCGCAACAGTCTCATAAATCAAACTAAACTTTTTTGTGAGTCTTCTGACTTTTCTCCTGAACTTCTATATTATATTCAATTAGCCCCTCATGTAACCTATAATTAGTTTTCAATTTTTATTTATGTGTTTTTATGTACAGGTAGGAACACTTCCATTCATTGTAGTAATTTATATCATTTTAAAACTATTTAATTTGCTCTTATTTTCATTAACAAACACATAATCTCTTTATAGTTTCCGGTAAAGTTTAATTTACTGTCATTTTTCGAAAAATAACGGATTTTTATTTTCGAGTAATGTTTTGTCATATTTATTCTAGATTTTTCTTAAATTTTTATAATGGAACGAGTATTGTTTTGATTAAGGGATTCATCATATGTAAGTTGAAAAGGATCGAACTTCATTTTAAATTGAATTCTTTTGATCAGGATATTTCTTTTGTTAATTTTTCTCTTCGATTCTGTTGAAATATTGTTAAATATATTTTCTGTGTGACACTGTGAAGACGTGGGGAACAAGTTTTTCTAAATTAAAATCTCCACGTTTGGGTTGCCGTGCTCTGCATGCGCCGTCCGCATTATCTGCAACTTTGTTTTGAGGCATGGATTTGTAATGCACTTGATCGGTATACAAAAGTTGGGCTGACCATTCCAGGGGATCAATAATTTGATTAATTTTGAAGCCAAAACGACTGGCCACTAACGCAGTACTGCTCACCGCTGTATGAGGTATGCGCATGGGGTACCCCCGCAATTGGTACAATGATTTGAATTGAAACGAAGAAACGAGTAATCTTAAAAAGAGCAGACTGGCACAGACTCTGAATACTTCAATGCATGTATCTCGCCAGATTAGTGTTTGAGAGGATGAACAAATGTTTTTAGAAGAATACTATTAGCTATTTGACTTGGACTTTTCCATTTTGATAACGTTTTAGATGATTTCAAATATCCTTCTTAAGAGTTGTCAGGGTAAAATCATAAAAAATGTTATGTATATAGTATACACGCGATGCCAGAAATTTTGGAGGTGGGATAAGAAAATTACAATTGTCAAAAATTAGGAATTTTATACACGTGCATATGTTCTAACTAATTTCTTCGGGTCGTAAAACTTAAAAATACACATAAATATTATACTATCCCTTGCGTGCTCCGGCGAAATTGTATCCAAGTGGTATGGAAAACAAGATACCATTAAATCTTTTCCTGTTTCAAAGTTGAAGGCATTCAGTTACTCGTGTTAATTCTATATTAGAAGGCTATCTGCAAAACTGTGAACCGTTTCCAAAGAAACAACTACTAAATGGTATTTTGCCATCTTAATTTTTGAAAGAAATTATCACAAGGTAAAGTATTATAATACTTTCATTGCTCTGTACAGTAGTGAAGCTATAAGTTTTCATGTTTTAGGGTTAAGCTCATTAACTTTTTATCTCTGTATTTTATTCAATTTAATGTGCAGTCTCCTTTCTGGTTATAAACTTTTTTAGAATGATTGGGTAGTTGTCCTCAGAAACTGTTGCACACGGCGACAACGTGAGAATCGTCATAGGAAATATGCATATTGCTGCTGTATCGTGTAGGCCCGACCCGGCCACCTACCCGCCCAGCCCAATCAAAAAACTGCCAAATCTAGTGGTGCGTAGATTGAAGTGAAGACGCCGTTATGAATGCGTGTATCATCATTGGATTGTCGGCTTCCTTGAACTCGTAGCTACCTACACCTGACATTGTTTTAGAAGAGTTCTTGAAAATATAGAGAAATGTAGCATTGAAAATGATTTAAGATACAACTTTTAAAGTTAACTTCAGGAAAATGTGCCTGATGTATATGTTGATATGCAGTGTACGTCGCCGAACGACGTCTATTCAGTTTCTTAATTTAATTTTAAGTTTTCGTTCATTTACAGTGCACGCAATAAAAATCCGCGCACCCCATAATTTTTAATATCTCTGTGAGTATGAGGTGTTCCGTAACTTCTCATTTTTCATTCCAACCCTGTCAGTAACCAATTATGAATGTGAAGCTCACAAGAGGTGTACGTATTTTTTAAAATTATTAAAAAAACCTTTATCAGGAGGAGTGAAATAAAAATTCGCGCACCGACC
>JAVCKV010461244.1:0-12061 GCA_032274145.1 Herpochondria borealis | reverse complement strand
ATATTCGCTTTCCAAGCAACTTTTATAGTGTAAAACAAAATCAGCGTAACAATCAAGAATGGATGAAAGATTTGGATGGATGGGCTATGGAAATGAAAATGATAGATACTTCTAAAAGAAAACCACAAACCATTATTATGAATTGCTTATCAATTGAAGCATCAAGTTTAAAAATTGATTCAAAAGATTATCAAAACATTGGAGGTCGATAAATAAAAATAGAAAGAACTCTTCTTTCAAAAAACAAATTGTTCCTTGGCCAAACAAACAACCTAAAATATGAAATTTATTTACACTGCTCTTTTCGCATGTATTTCTTGTATTGCATTCTCTCAAGAACGTAGCATCTGTCCAGATGTTGAAGGTGCAACGAATCATCCTCTACTGGAAAAATATAAAAACAGTTGTATTCATTGTTTTTATGAATACTGGTATCATAAAAGTGAAAAAAGTGAAGCACACAAAAAAGTAGATACTAAATTGTAGGTACTTATTAGATATTTGTTTTTTTAGAAATTCATTAGCAAAAAGTAAAGGTAGTAGTAAGAATAGGGGTGGTATGTGATTTTCTAGAATTACATTAGCAGGTTCTAAAGTCCTGACTGAGTACAGAGTAAGCATTCTTGGTTTCCTCCACCAAGACTGAATGAGCGACATTGCGGTTTCGTTGCAAGAGCTCCAAAGTAGGATGTGAGCTGCTCTTGGGGTTGGCCAACATGCGCTTGACGGCGGGGCAATGCTCCGAGAGAATTGCAATGCATCGCGTCGCAAGCGCTGCTTCGTGCACCGAAGCCAATCGTGTTCCAGCCACCACGGCTGGAAGGCGGGCAGCTCCCAACAAATCTTCGGCCAAGGCTTGCACAAACTCGCGAGATGAGAGTTCCGAGTCCTTCAAGACGTTCGTCAGGAGGGCTTCTTGGTTCTCAGAGAGGACCGTCAAGGCATTGGCCATCACTCGGAGGGCCATGGAACGCAACAATCCACCATGATGAGCATCGTCCACCAAGACTGGGGCAGAGCTCTTGCTTGAGGCATTGGAATTCACCTCTGAAGCCTCATCCACAGAAGAGTTGAATGTGTCGCTCAATTCTGCTGTTTCCTCTCCTGGCAAGACACGGTCACGGATCAGACGCATGAGGAACCCATGAGTCTCTTCCGCAGTCGTGGATTCGCCTTCGTCTCCCGTCATGATGGGGGCTCCAACGACTGTCATGCTCACTTGAACTGCAATGTCCTTGCCAGATGACTCGGCATCTGTCAAGTTCACTAATGACTCCATACCCAGTCGCTGTGCTCCAATACGATCCTTTCGCAGCAACGCAATGGCATGTTCCAGAGCCCGCGGAGTCTCCAAGGCCCGCGCCATTCGTTTCGCGGGTCGTTCGTCCGACGAACGTTCCAAACGAGGATACTCCAAGGGAGAGGTGCGGATACACCGCCGTGCATCGACGCCACTCGATTGTCCCATGGCGGCACTGAGAATGGCTCTATTGTGGTGGTGATAGGAATGCACAGATCCACGAGTGCGCATCACTTCGACAATAATGGCATGGGACAAGTCTGGCTTTTCCTCAAGTGACTCGGGGTTGGTGGGGGGCGGCGCGCGGTTTCCTCGGTACAAATGAATCTGAAAGTGAACGCGGTCAACGGTCAAGCAAGTAGCAGTGATCTGAAGGAAACATGATGGGTTAGTTGATGGTTGTATGCATTCAAACTCTTGAAAGTCAGCAGCAGCAGCAGCAGTACTTACAGTTTCTTCATCGTACTCCACTGAGATGGATCTCTTTTTTAAACACTCCGAGATACGAGAAGCCACCACAGAGGGCGTAGAGTCGGTAATGATGGCTGTACACCGTGGGTCAAGTGGGGGATAGAATGGGGGCACCGGTCGGAGACTTGTGTCACCGACTTTCCATGGAGCTGATTGCAATACCAAATCTTGGCGAATATCGGATAGCAGAGAGGGGCGACTTAGAGTAGGGCTGCTGGAGGATGATGAAGAACCAATCGAGGTCGGGCGAGAGATTGGGGAAGGACGAGAGATTGGGCTTGGGCGACGCATCTTTGTATTTGTTCTTTGTTGTGAGTTTGCTTTGGTATATGTTTGAATGATGCAGGTTTCAATGAACGATCGTGTAAGGCATGCACCACGAGTCAACGTCAAATGTTTGAATGAATTTGGTTCGACTGAGCTGAAAAATAAAAAAGAGGAGACGACGGTTTGGATTTGTTCGTGAGAGGTCGCGACTCCCTCCAGTGCTCGCTTATGGTGATACAATTTTGTCGTGCAGAGTTTGATCGGAGGGCTATTTAGGCAAGGAAATCAATCCTGAAACAAATTTCCCCATACTAAATTGATAGTCACACTCTTCGTGCACAGATTTAAATAGAAGCACATGTATTATTTACGATGCACGACCTCTTGAAGGGTCTAAAATCCTAAGTATCTTTTGGGGAGAACTCTTGAATTGTAACATTTAAGTACTCATTCATTAAGACATCATTTGACACAACACATTTGGCTTGGGCTGATTGATTCCCGCAGATGGTACTGAAAAAGTCCCCACTTCACTCGTGAACAGCTCACAAGCTCACAACAACAAACAACTTGCTTCAACTGACTGGACACGTTCAAATCACGCATCCCCCATTGCCAACGATAGAGATTAGACGGCTGAGGCAATGAATGTGGGGCGAACGGGAATGACAATTCGCAAGCCTAATCTTGATTGTATCGGAGAACAAGGCGATCAACAAAGTTAGCATTCTTGATGATGATGATGATGTGAGTTTGGAGTTCTCGTTCTTTCGAAAAACAGAGATCCAATGCGCGCTCGGCACGTTCTTGACATTAACAAGATAGAGAGAAAGAGAAGCTTCATAAGTATAAATGGGAACTGGGTAACTGATGAGAAGCCACATTGTGGGAACATTAGCGGCAGCGATGATGATGATCCCACAAAAATAAAACGCAACAATATACTACACAAAGAACAACATGACAATGAGAACAATTATCGACCCCCTCTTTGAGGCAGCCAGGATTCTCTGGCATGAGATGGACCGCGAACATCTGGAAGTCAACACATTTCGTCCTCCTCATGCCCATGGCGAGACGGCAGAGCCTCACAAATACAACTGTGGAGACCCCTTGCTTCACGACATGGAGCTATATCACTATCAGCATCACCAAATGCTGTCACGCAAGGACTGTGGAGATCCGCTCTGGGAAGAAGTCGAACGATATCACAAACTCCATGATGCGAAACACTTTATTCCCGCCAAAGACTGTGGAGATGACCTGTTTGCAGAAGTCGAACAGTATCATCTAGTACAAGCTATGGAGCAATCCATGATGAGCAGTGAATAGTAGTAATCATAATTCTACAGCCAAGCACTTTTCAGGTCGGTGATGTGCCAATAATGGTAGTGCGATCTAGGAAAGGCTACACCGTACAAAGGCATCGCTACATCATTGAAGAGGCCCACCTAGTAGTAGCTTCTAGACACGATGTGTTTCAGGGAGGTGTTCCGTCAGACGCAGTAGGCCTCCGCAGAGTCAAACGAGAACTGAGGCAGCGAGTTGTTGTTTGGCTTTTGTTCGTCGACTGTACATGTAGCATTTCAGGGTCCAATCAATCAATCTTTTCGACAGAACAACCAAGATCTTCAGTTGAAACAGTGACTCTTGAGTCTCAAATTCTTGTAGCAATGAGAACGCGGAAACACGACCAAACATTTCACATGAGCACTCGAGACAAACCTGAACAGATTTCTCAGATTGTGTGATTTCATGAATGTGTCCTTTACCTATTATGTATTCGCAATGTACTACCTACTCCGGTACTTTCTTTTGATAAATGCTTTTCAATTGCTCACCGCCTGGCTTGTTGAGCGTTTCGCTCCGCATCTCGTTCCTCAAGATACTCAAACTTAGCTTCTGCATCCCAATCCCAATACAACTCCTTGGCGCGTAACATATACCGAGCTGATACATCAGGAGCCTTCTGTTCCATTGCCATGGCAGCCCGCTCGTTGGCAAGTGCCTCAAACTGAGGGAGCTCACGTTGTGCTGCAGTGGTAATGGCCCGATCGTATTTGGATTCCACTTCGACACTCCATATTCGAGATGATGCAGACGATGCAGCATGACAGTGCTCTGCCTCGAGAATGTAGAGCAGCGGCTCGGTGTTGGGGTTGGCACTGTTGACGCGGCGGAGTCCTTTGAGGCATTTGCGCGCCAACGAGAGGAATCGTCGGCGATGTCTGCCTCCCTGTCCTCGAGCCAGTTCGAAGTAGATGAGGCCAAAATAGAAGAAATTGAGATGATCTTGCAGGCCCAAGCGTTTCTCGTTTCTAAGTTTGTCAGCATAGACCCCTGCTTCTTCAAAGAATCCAAAGTGGAAGAGTAGTGAAGCTTTGATGGACTGAAAGGTGTACACTTGGACCAAGTTGTTGACCTTGGTGGCAAACTGAAGCGCCTCGTCTTCGTCAATCAGGTCATTTGTGAGCTGCGTCGGCTCATCCGACAAACCCATCAAGTTTGCCGTCGCTGCCAACACAATCCTGTAGAACTGCACATGATGTTGATCGTAAACCGAAAACTGATCGTGCAGGTCTCCCAAACAGCGCGTAACCTCTGACAGCCTTCTTCCACTGTTGAATATAAACAGTGAGAAGATTGCTGCGCAGTAATGCGCCTCCTCGATTTCACCACTTGCAAGCCCAATTTCGATACCACGTTGGAGACCAAGCGCACAATCGTATGCTGTCCTTGTCTGGTGATGATAAAGCCCGTGCGACATGACACAAACCCGACCCCCACCCTGCTGTAAATTCCATCGATCCAGCATACGCTCGGCAAGAACAGCATACCGAGTGGCAGACTCATAGTCTCCAAACATTGAACAGACAAACCCATATGTCGCGAACGCGGATGGCGTCATGAAGGTGAAGTAGCCACGCTTGATGGAGGATTCAAGGGATCTCAAGCTGCTCAACACGAAGCGTACTTCGTCTCCGATAATGAACGTGTAAGCTTGAAGACATCTGTTGACATCACTTATGATATGCCGGACGTCATCGTTTGGCAAGGGCGACAAGAGTAGGAGGTCTTCGTCAGTCATGCGTTTCAGCATACGCCGAACGTGAAAGTGTGGCTTGATAAGATGAATAGCATTTGGCTTCTCTGGAAAGTCGTCCCCAAACGAGCGAGCGGCGTTCACACACATATTGATAGCCTTGCGCATGTTCCCAGTCCTGTTGGCATAATCTTCAATAGCAACCTTGTGTGCTGGCCACTTCTCATGACTTGTTTTTGCATTCTGGATAATCTCAGTGATAAGATGTTCAACGTCATCAAATTCGCCAAGACATTGCTTCGACTCCACAGTCAGTGTACAGAGCGCAATCGTCAAGTCGTACTCAGAATCCCAGGGGTGTGGAGTGCCTAGGATTTGGAGAGCGGTTCCTGCATACTCTGCGGCAGAATGAAAGGATGCAACAGCTTTAGCCTCCAATCCAGCAGCGAGGTTGATTCGAGCCACCAGAAGTCTTTCGGTTGGATCGTTTATCATCGCCAGACCCTTGCTCAGGTTGTACGCAGCTGAGAAGACTGTATGTTGCCCATACTTGGAAGTTCCAGCGTGTAGGAACCACCCGAGGCGACACGAGAGGGACTCGTGTTCTTCGATGGTAACAATGTCAAGAATGCATTGCTGGATCTTGTCATGGCGAAATCGGAAAGTGCCCCTACCACCAAACTCGATCAGACCCATCTTGACAGCATCGTTCAAAACCTGCTGCACGATAGCAATGGCCTCTGGAATACTGCCAATTATGTCTGATTCCTCGTGAATGACAAAGTCGATCAAGACGTCTTCACTGAAACGGAATCCGATGTAGGCCGCAATTGTAAGGAGGCTCTGTAACTGTTGGGAAAGGCTCTGGAGCTTCTGCTCCACGATACCCAGCACATTCTCTGTTACATCAATCTCGTCACGGATGCGAGTTGTGTTCCAAGTCCAGCACGACGAAGAATTGTCGAGCTCGATGTCGCCTCTATACTGGAGACTTGATATCAATTCCTTGAGGTAGAAGGGATTTCCGTCGGTTTTGCCATACAAGATAGTGCTGAGTTCCACCACACGAGACGCAGGCATTCTCAGAATCGAAGCTACCAACTCTTCGGTTGCAGCTTGGTCGAGATTTGCCAGAACAATGCGTGCAGTTTTCAGACGATGAGTCGTCTGTGAATTGTCTGCGTGGAACATCTCTTCAACAAGGCCACTGGCGGACTCGTCATTTCTATACACCCCAATCAACATTATGTTGTTGGAGCTATCCGTCATAAGATCTCGCAGGGTGTCAAGTGATTCCATGTCACTCCACTGAAGGTCATCTAAGAAGATAACAACAGGGTGCTCTGGCGAAGCAATGACTCTAATGAGTTGCTTGCAGGCAACTTTAAAGCGCTGAAACGTCTGCGACATGCTGCCAGAAGAGGGCGTCCACCCCATACTGTAGGTCTTTCCCGTCACCTGAGAGAGATTGGACACCAGCACGGACAACGCGGCTTCGTCGCCTTCCCCAATGGAATTCTTGATCTTTTCTTGGACGGATGGGAGCCCGGTCTTATCCTGAGAGACAAGATCACACAAGTCTGATAGTATCGCTGTGAGAGCTGGGAAAGGTATGTTGGTTCGTACTTGCTCAAACTTAGCTTCTACAAAGAAGCCATCGGCCCTCGTTACTGGGTTGCGTAAACTGCTTTCAACGAGGCTGGTTTTACCCGTCCCCGATGAGCCAGCGATCAAAATCATTTCGGAGGCTGCTCCAGGAGCGGCAATTCGCCTGAATGACTCTCGGAGTAGTTGAATCTCCTTGTTCCTGCCGAGAAGTGTATCGTTTGTCGGCGATATCTCAGGGTTGCCGTTGAAGAAGGTGGCGCTAACAACAGAATCATCAGAAGAAGAATCGCCACTGATGCTGTTGGTTAAGCCACTGACTGTGCTGCAATTCGAACTCACCACAACGTTCGCCATCTGGGCTTTGTTGGATTATGGAAGACTGTACCGAAAGGATACTTTTGCCACTTTTGCACAAGCGACATGTCCCCAGCTTTTCCGATGTTGATCTTGTTTGTGGATCGATCGTCTGAATTAGTAATTATTAGTACGACATGACTTCAGATTGTCGCGGAAGACCATCCAATCCATTCTCGATGTTCTTGAAGGACCTTCCGCTTCACACCTGTGCTGGAACAGCTTTTACGACTCGCTGCCGATATTTTGCTTTTGCTCTCCTCTACTGTACTTAGCAGATGCTTTCGGATAACCACCGATTTGTTAACTCGCAGATGACTAATTTATGAATTCTGATCTTATCCGTGCTTATGACCAACTCTCTTATTGACCCTTGCTCTTTGAATACCGTGACAGTCCCCCCGCCACCTAACACCTATGCCCCCTTCAATGCCGTTTGTACGGAAAGCAGGAATGACTTTATGCTGTGACATCATAATTATCGGTATTGTTGGACAATCTAGAACTCGTGGATGATCTGTGCCGTAGCAAGCATCCACATGGTCGTGAACCCGGCATCTAACTCATTGCTCGAGATTCACCTGTTTTGGCCACTACCTGGCACCAACCTCTCAGCCATGGAGCACCAGTCTTCCGCCCGATCGCCGCGATATGCAAGCGGTGTTTCGATGGCGACAGGCAAGTAGTTCAACGTTTTTTCCTAATGTCAGTCCTGATCACGAAAGAGTGCTCGCTCATTCCAACCCATTTTTGACTCGTCATTGATGCTGGACAAAACGCGATTTGCGTACGCCTGCCTAACAGTGGGCTTCCTGTGGTTTAAGAACTTGCAGTGCCAAATAGATGTGGTCCACACACAATCCACTTGAAGCAGAATGCTCGCTGAATTTGGGGTTTGCGATTGTGCATCCTTGTTGCATATTGTAGAGGCCCAGCTGCCATTCGTAGAGTGTTGACTAGAGCTGGAGCAATGTTCGAGGAGGAAGTGTGACTCACGAGCTAGTATCGGTAGACCTATCTGATATCACGACCACAAAATAGGATGGCGGGAGTGGCGTGTTCAATCTGGGTGTTGGTGCAATGCCACCCCAGTAGGTTTTTGGTTGAGCAACCACATCAAGAAAGAGGAGAGACACGATGCTAATTCCATTCTTGCTCTTGATTCCTCCCACACTTTCTTTCACTCCACCGTCCATCAGCTTCATGTCGAAGTTGGGTTACAGCTCTTGAGGCTTCCCGCTGTTCGCAACTGGTATTTCCGACGACAACTTGTGTTTGTTTGTTGACGTGAACACCAAGGATTTTATTGATCCGGATCTCCAGGATTTCCTTCTAACTGATGTAACGCGCGACGATCTTTCGGGTGCAATTTCTGATCTTCTCGGCGTGGAATACTTGTCCGAGGCAATTGCTGCTCAATTGGACCAGTTATCATCATATAGCATGTACAGCCCGAATCGTCGCCTTATGATCAATCTTACCTGTTCAATTGAGGGTGAGATGCTCAATACAGGGTACTGTACAAACTGTCGCCAGTAGCACACGCCAGTACGAAACCCAATACCATCACAGCAACATTGAACATCGTCACAAAATGAGGATCAGGATGACCGACATGTTGACTTCAGCACGTATCGTTCTCACTTTGTTACTGAGCCTCATCCTCCACAATGTCGTTTGTCAAGACGACTTCATCATTGCAGGATATCTTCCCGACTACTGCACTCATGTCAACGTAACAAACGCCGCTGACTTCTTGACCGATCTGATATTGTTCTCTGCCAAACCAGATGCCACGGGAGAACTGGGTGGTTGCTGTATAAAGGACTACCAATACGAGGTTTCCCGCCAGATTAGCCGAGATACAAAAATATGGGTTTCAGTCGGTGGCATGGGGCGATCTGAAGCCTTTCCGATGTTGTCAGCCAACAGTGCATTCTTGGACAACCTCTTGGAGCTGTGTCAAGACCACAGCTTGGATGGAATTGATCTCTTCTGGGACGACCCAAAGACACGCCAAGATATGGAAAAGTACAGTCGTATCATTATTGACGCTGCCGATATTTTGCACGAACATGGCTTTCTATTATCCGTCACAACTCGTCAGTTCTTTCCCACCCAAGTGGTAGCAAAAGTCGACCGCATCAACCTCATGGCGTACGATTTGATTCAAAAGGAAGGAAACGAGCAACACCACGCTGCCATGGAGTCAGTCACAATCATGGTGGACAATCTGATTCATCAAGGGTACCCCTCGCGAAAGATTGTGTTGGGCATTCCAGCCTACGCGCGTCACAAGGAGAATCCAAACAATGTGCGAACATTTGCAGAACTCGTGGACGATGGCTATCGTGATCTTGATCAAAGTGTCTATAAGGGATATCTCTTTGACTCTCCTGGACGGATCAAACGCAAAGTCAAAATGGCAAAGAAGAAAAAGCTTGGTGGGGTCGTCATCTGGGAGCTAGGACAGGACAAGCAGGTTCGAGGAGCACCAGGTGGGATGGTACTCGAGGCAGCTGCGGCTGGCGAATACAAGCTATTAGATGAACTATAAAACAATCCCAAGCCTGCACCATCGTGTCTCTTTACACTGCCGTCTCGTCTGAGGGTCGGTTTTAGGTTGGTTCCCCATAAAGGTAGGTGAGGTTGTCTGTGTTCAGTTGTCTGTGGAATTTGCAACGGCAGGTAAAGACAAAATTCCAAAATGTCCGATATGTCCTTTTGGTCATTCGGAGCGATAATAATTCGAGCCCTCCATCCAACAGGGAACGACGACCACCTTCACTTTGGTGGAGGGATCACACTATGCGCCCTCAGAACAAGACGACACACGTGGCAACCACTTCATACCCTCTGTCTCAAGGCCCCATGGCAACCCCTCGTCCTGCCCCCTTCTCTACCTTGAGCGATGAGCTTGACCCAGGTGATCATGATTATCCCGAGGAGATATACGAAATACAGTTGAAACCGGTGAACATCAATAATGCTCCTAAGCGCCAACAGTCCTTTCGCGGTGGTCTGAACGGCTCGAGCCATAGCGGGTCGTCCAGAGAAGGGGGTTGGTTTGGAAGAAACAGACAAAAGAAGAATAACAATGCAAGGGGCGAGAAGGTGAGGAATTTCGCCAAAGACTTTATCGATGGGGGCGACTCGAATCGAAACTACGATCGCTCGGATGACATTTCTGTCCTCTCCGGGGAATCATCGAGATCAATGATGTCTACGCAGTCCTCACAGTCGATGCAATCTACGCGATCAATAGATTCGAAATACTCCATCGTATCAGCGTTACTCGGAACATCGAGAGTGCCTCAAACCGTTCTGGCGGATCAGACGACTGAAATCACGGTGGTGTCGGACCTTCGGTTAGCGTCACTGTGTCGAGTGTTAATGTCCAGTGAACGCAGCGATGGTATCCCCAATGAATACAGCAAGGGAAATGCATTGGCGCGGCGTATGAGGGACATACTTACATACCCGCTAGACAAGGCACCGAATTGGCTGTGGAACCCCCTGTTTGAAGGCCTCATGAACGGCAAGCCTGCCATCAATGCTCAGGTGACACCTCCTAGTGGAGCTCAGAATATGCCCCTGATAACGTGGTTGTGTCAGTACAAGAGTCTTCAAAAGCTCTTTCACTGGAAGGGCGAAAATGATGTGGTATCCATGGCGTTGCATGCAGGCGCGGATCCCAACGTCGCAATGAGCAACGGTAGTACTCCCGTGTTTTTCGCCGTCAAGTACGGTTCTCTTGAAACGGTCAAGCTTCTAGTTAAGTATGGAGCTGACTTGACGATCAAGGATAACAAAGGAAGAACTTGTCTATGGAACGCTCTGGAACGCCCCGTTCCAGATATGCTTGCCTATCTGCTGGAGACTTTGAGCGCCACGGAAGCCTTTCCCTACCGAAGAATGGGTCGCAAAGTAACTGCGTATCAGACAGCTATGGATTACCTGTTTGCTTCACAACTGTCCTTTGCATTCGATCCAGTCACGAATCCAGATTATCCTTGGAGTTGGCAAGTCTTGGGAGCACCCACTGAGGAGGACGTGGCCTTGTCCATGATTGAATTCGGGAAGCGAGGCACAAGCTTCAGTGCAAACGACATTACACTAGCACTGCTGGGCTTTGTTCTACGAGGGGACAACCCAAACAAGCGTCGAAATCGATATCCCAAATATGAAGAGGCGAGGGAGCGACTCGGACACTTGGCAAATCTCACGGTGGGGCGATGGCTGCCGGAGTCGGTACTGGAAGGTGTGAAGAATGAGCCAAGCGAGCCAAAGCCTGAACTCGAAGAATCAATCGACGAGGAGAAGCAATCCTGCCATCTTTGTAGCGAAGACATTGAAGAGCCCAATCGGCGACGAATAAAGCTGTACTGTGGTCATGAATTTTGTCGTGGTTGTATCATGGGGCATGGCAACGGGACCAACATGGATCTGACCTGTCCTGTCTGTTACAAAACGCTTTGTCTGGAGCTGACCGGAAACGTGAATCGAAGGTGGGAATGCTTGACGGAAACTTACGGTGAGAACTGGAATGGTCGATACGGGCCACAGGTTCTCACATCCGAGCAGCTTCGACTGGAGTGCCAAACGCGCGGCATTACGACTGTTTTCAGAAATGATCAAAAGTTAAGAAATATTTTGAACGACGTCGTGGTATCCAGTGTGGATCATAAACGGATACCTCCTTTTGATCTCAACACAAACATCCCAATCACTGATGGATCCGAGATCACTCTGCTTCCTCCAAAAGGTGGACCTGTTGCTGTTCCAATAATTGTGAAAGGAATGCCCGTGACGGCGTACGTTTCTACAACATCCCAATTTACTCTACTTTCGCCAGAGTTTGTGGAGATCTTTGGCATCACCAAGACGAAGCTTTCATCGGATACGTTTACGAGTGTGCTTGGGAGAGAATTCACCGAAGGCACGCTAGTTGATGAATTCAAGTTCATGTTGGGAGGTATATGCGTTCGCCTTCGAAACACCCTGGAGACGGAGCTTCC
>JAVCKV010461132.1:0-37838 GCA_032274145.1 Herpochondria borealis | reverse complement strand
GCTACTGGTCAAGCTGAACTGGATTTGCTTTATGGTGCTGAAAGTCAGCTAGCAGAAGTTGCTAAAGATGCAAAGACCTCAAAAGATTCCGAGTATGCCAAGGTTTTGAGTTCTACATTGAGCTCAATTCTGGGTTGGGCAGAGAAGAGGCTTCTTGCTTATCATGATACGTTTGATTCTGGGAATATTGAAACCATGCAAGGTATTGTATCTTTGGGGGTATCAGCAGCTCGAATTTTAGTTGAAGATGTATCAAATGAGTATCGTAGGAGGAGGAAAGGCGAGGTTGATGTTGCACGCAGCAGGATTGACACTTACATTAGATCATCTCTGCGAACTGCTTTTGCTCAGGCAAGTCATTACCTGCTCTAACATTCTCTTTAAAGTTATAAGTGATGAGATACATAATACGTTATTACTGTCATCCAATGTTGTATCGATGACCTTTGTGACAGTAGAATTGACCTTTCATTATACAATAATCAACCTTTTCTCCCTTTTTAATTCCTACATCAGCAGTAAATTCGGGGACTACTTCTAAAGGGTTAAATACATCATATCCCAATGCAGCAATAAAAGGCATAATAAAAGCATTCTTAGTTGCTTCTTCTGTATGTACTTGTTCTTTTGTGGTTCCTACTCTTGCACCTATTCCATGTAATCGGTCTATAAAGTCCATAATTTTCTAGTTTTCTTTTAATAAAGGTTCATTACTAAGTTTTATATTCATTAACTAAATATAACAAAAGAAATATATAAAAAAAACTATGGCAAAAAATAAGAATAATTAATTAGCTTAGACTACAGTAGTACCACACAAAAAATATACCTCCTAAAATTTAGTTTTTTCTATAGCACCTATAAGCACCCAATCAATAAATTACTGAAAATCAATAAATTACTGAAAAAATAAACTAAATAAATCAAACACCTATAAACAGCATATCAATTCTAAGAGAACAATAAATCAAGCACTTTTAAGAACCTGCTTTTTCTTTTGTTCTCTTTTTTATTGTCCTTTTAAAATAAGCACATCGAGGCTTATATCTAGGAAAGAACGTCTAATAAAAAGGATTAACAATTACTTAGAACTTGCAGCCTCATTACAATTTTTAACATTTTTGCGATTTTTCTGCAAAAACAAACTATTCTGCACTTTTAAAGCAAAAATGTAATCTTTCGCAACTTTTATAACATTACATCGTTCTATTAGTTAGAAAGATCATAGATCCATCAACTTACACTAGAAAAAATGAACAGTAAATACTATATAATAATGGCTGACATCATTGGAAGTGGCAAAACCAAAGATGTTATGACGCTGGCTAAAAGCTTTGCTGGCCTAGTCAAAAAAGTAAATGCCAGCAACAAAGATATTTTATTATCTCCCTTAACGATTACATTGGGAGATGAATTTCAAGGAATCGCTACGTCATTGACTGGTTCCATTGAACTTCTAATAAGTTTAGAGGAACAAATCATTTCTTTGAATAAATCCTTTAAGCTTAGGTATGTCGTCTATTATGGTGCGATAGATACCAAAATTAATACAAAATTAGCCTATGGTATGTTAGGAGAAGGTTTAACTCAAGCAAGACAATTGCTTGAATCTCTAAAGAATGAAAAAAGAAAGCGATTTCACCTAAGAGTTGATTCGAATCAGAAACTATCAAGATTATTAAATCTAACATTTCAACTCTATCAATCAACAATAGACGGTTGGAAAACTCAAGACTTTAAGTTAATCAATGGCTTCATTAATCAACTTGATTTCAAAGAAATAGCAACATCAGTAGATAGAGATCTTTCCAGTATTTATAGAAGAAAAGATACGCTTAGAATTGATGATTATTTCAGCTCTAGAGAAGCATTGAGATTATTAGTTTCTGAAGACTCTATTCATATTCAAAGTGAGGCTAAAATCGTTGAAACTAAACAGGAGGTCGCTAAAAGTGAACATGAAATCATTCCAGAACCAGCGTTAGAATTACTACAAGAATAGCTTGTCATGATAATGGCTCTAGGTCAATTTTTTACTATAAAAATAAGTTTCAAAGTCTAAACGACATCTTAGATGAACACTTCATTAACAAAAGAAAATAACCTTACAATTCATGAATCTAATATACATAGTAATTATTTTCCTCTTATTTACTAATTATAACTCAACCCTTGAAGCTCAAACTGTAACAATCCCTGATAGTGTTTTTAAAGCAAAACTATTGGAAAATACTTCGATAAACACCAATGGCGATTCTCTAATCCAAATCTCGGAGGCTCAACTATTTTCAGGAACAATAGATGTCTCTGGGTCGCCTATTTATGATTTAACTGGAATTGAAGAATTTACAGCACTAACTAGATTAATTTGTCGATTTACTTTTTTAACCAGTTTAGATATTAGTAACAACAGTGCATTGGTTCTACTAGACTGCAAAAAAAACCAACTAACAAACCTAGATGTTAGCAAGAATACCGCCCTCACTTCCTTGACTTGTCAATTAAATCAGATTCACAGTTTAGATTTGAGTGAGAATACAGCATTAACCTACTTAAATTGTGTCGAAAATTTATTAACGAATTTAGATTTAAGTGAGAATACAGCATTGGAAGAGTTATTTTGTGATATCAATAATATAACAGCTTTAAATATTAGCTCTAGTACAGAATTGAAAAAATTGTGGTGTACCCATAATCGCTTGACAGAATTAGATGTCAGTAATAATCCACAGTTAACTATTATTAGTTGTTGGATTAATCAATTGACATCCTTAGATGTTAGTAATAACCCACAGCTAGGTGGATTGTATTGCGACTTCAACCAAATAACTATGCTAGATATAAGTATTAATAATCCTATACTACACCAATTAAGTTGTTACCATAATCAATTGATTTGCCTAAACATCAAAAATGGAAATAATACCAACTTTGACTTCTTTAAAGCAAGCCTAAACCCTAATCTAAATTGTATCGAAGTTGATGATGTTGCATATTCAATTTCCAATTGGCCTTATTCCGCAGCAGCCTATAATCATGATCCTCATGTTTCTTTTAGCTCAAACTGCAGTTCAAGTAACTCAAAAGGTTGTAAAGAATTAACTAGCATAAAACTATTCCCAAACCCGACCACAAATGAATTTCACTTAAATCTTGTACATTTTTACCCAAACCCTGCTGTTGAGATTAGGAATACCTTAGGACAACTTGTATTCTCACAATCCTATACATCAGTTAAAATAATTGACTTAGAACTTAAAGGTCAAAGTGGTCTATATTTTGTAAAAATTCGAACGAAAAAAGAAGAAGTTCTATTTAAAGTTGTGAAAATATAATCCCAATATTTTATGTAACTGAGCAAAGTATGTATCAATGGAATGAAAAAATCCTTCGTCACTTGTTATTTAATTGAGCCAAAAGTTATCACACACTCATTATAATTTGAATGATGTATTTATTTTTTATACATTAGATCTTTTTACAATTGATAAATCCCCTCCTATAATGTCTCTAGAACTTATGCTTTCTAAAGTGCTTTTTGCCTTTGGTTTCTTTTTTTGGGGTGAGCTTATTGCCTGTCTCCTTTTCTCCTATCTAAACAAGAAGAATAAAGAAGCCATCCAAGAGCAATCAAAAAGAGCCTCTACAGAAAAAGAAGTAGCAGTTATGCCAATTCCTGACAGTCAAAAAGGACTACATATCAATGCGGTTATAAAAGGGATTGTTGAACGATTTTGTCTGTTTTTATCTTTATTACTAGGCTTTCCACAGATGTTAATAGCTTTTGGGGCTATCAAAGTAGGAACGAAACTAACAAAAGAGTGCCAAATTTCTAATGACTACTACTTAGTGGGCAATTTTCTTTCTATTACTATTGTGTTTTTGGAGTATTTTTTATTTTATTTTTTCACAAAAATTCACCCACTTTGCCCCTGCATAATTTAGGTAAAAAAAGAAGCACACTTGTTAAGTGTGCTTCTTCTATTTAAAAGATGATTTATCTAATTGTTTTATTTTTTCACAATACGAATGACGGCTTTTTTATCTTCTGATTCAATAATCAACGTATAAACGCCTGCTGGTTCTTCAATTGTCAGGTGGAGCAACTGACGTTCATCATGTACTTTTGATTGGATTACTTTTCCGCTAACATCCACCATCGTTGTGGTTAAGGATTGGTAGTTGTCGCCTAAATCTACCGAAAAATTTCCATTGGTAGGATTCGGATAGATCATTAAAGCACTTGAAAAAGAGCTTTTGATAATTCCAACGGACATCATTACGATACAAGCGGAAGTATCTACACAGCCATTTTCTGTCAATTGAACCGCATAATTTCCATTTTCAATAGCCGTATAGGATTGACTTGTTGCTCCTAAAATAGGGCTATGATTGTCATCACAATCCAACCAAACATAACTCGCTGAATTGTTATTTGCCATCATTGTCGTTCCACTTGATGATGTAGCAACATTAGCAATATTGACCGCACCAGAAATTGTTGTATCACTTACAATACTGCTAGGAGTACTTATTTCGATTTGTGTAGGAAGGTCAGCAAACTGTATGGGAGCAGATTCGCCAGGGGTGATCGGATTAAATTGTGCTGTAAAAATTATACTGCCATCACTAAGGCTAAGACCACTTGCACTAGCGTCAAACCATGCAAATGCGATGTTACCATTTGCCGTGTCATTGAGGTTGATATTTGATCCTGAAAGTCCTGTAAGGTTAGCATTATAATTAGAAACACCAACAAAGCTAAGTTTTGCAGGATCCCATGTTATAGATCCTTGAGCTGTTGCTATGTTTGTAAAATTTTTAGTAGTAAAATTTACCGTTGTTATAATTCCACTATCCGCACAGACGGAATCAAGTTTTAGTTCTACTTGTGCACTTACTTTTAGTGAAAGTGCTATCATCAAAATCAATATTAATCTCATACTATTTGCTTTGTGTTTATTAATTTGCAAATGTACCGATTCTATTTGTATTTCATAGTCAAAGGATTAAAAATAAAAGGGCTTCTAATTTATTTAAAATTCTCATTAATTATAAACTTATATTTTATAAAAAAATAAAAAGGGTGAATATTGGGTCTTATCCAACATTCACCCTTCAAAATTCAAAATTTAAAATCTAACAAGGTTTCTTATAAAGGCCTCTGTAACAATTATTTCGAATAAGATCAAAAGCAAGGCCTAAGCCTAATTTTCCAGCTACAGATAAATCAACATAGCCACCTTCTTTATCGTCAATACGATGTTTTGCACGGCCTCTATTATAAAAAGCATGTGCGTTTTTATTATCTAAATCAATTGAGGTATTAAAATCCTCCATAGCACCTTTTTCATCCCCCAAAGCAACTTTGGCATGACCTCTGTTATTAAAAGCATAGGCATAATCAGGATGTAGTTGAATTGTTTTATTATAATCTTCCAGCGCTCCTGCCAAATCGCCTAATTGAGCTTTGGCATAACCACGATTGTTGTAAGCATGTGCATCTTTAGGATCTAATTCAATTACTTTGCTATAATCAGCAATAGCTCCTTTAAAATCACCAATTTTTCGTTTGGCAACACCGCGTGAGTAATAGGCTCCTAAGTGATTTTTATCAATTTCAAGGCAACGGGTAAACATATCAATGGCCTCTTTATAGTCTCCTGATTGAGAAGCAATAAAGCCTCGATCAAAATATTTTGCAGGAGATTGAGCATTGACGTCAGAAGCAAAAGCTCCTAATAGGATGATTAATAGTAAGATGTGTTTCATGAATTCTTGTTTTTAGAATGATGATTTAGAAAATGAAACAGTTATCTTGGGAAGATATTGAGGTTTGTTATAATTTATAACTTTTACTCATTTGGTGGACTACTCCAAAGTTAGATAGTTTCAAATAGATTGGTAAACCATTACTTTAGTAGAACGCAAGATCTTCCATTAAGATGCATAAATTAATAAAAAATTAATCTTAATACTGTTTTTTTAACAAAATTCATCAATTTTTAAGGACGTATAACCAATTTACCGCGTTTCCAAATGGTCTCATTAGATAAACGATAAACATAAGCACCTGCTGCCAAAGAAGGTAATTTAATATTGTTTTCTACCCCATTTTGTTCAAAAACTTTCTTTCCTGACAGATCAAACAAAACAAAATGAGCGGGACTTTGTGTGGAGCAGTTGAGGACTGTTTCAGATTGAACAGGATTGGGAAAAACAAATAATTCTTCTGCAATTTCTACTGTTGGCTCAAATCCGACAACTTGCTGTGACAAGTTTATGTTGTCTAGGAAGATATTATTACCCCAAGCAGAGTGATTTCTGAAAATAATCATAATTTCGGTGTTACCAACGTAAGCCGTTAAATCTACACTATCTTCCCGCCATTCGGAAGCCAAGGGTACAAATGGCGTATTAATATCTCCCGATGTTGCCAAATCACTACCGCCCTTAAAATAGACAGACTGCATAGTTTGCCCACAATCGTCCGAGATTAAGACTTCCAAAGAATCAGCATAATTAACAGCATAACGCGCATAAGCAACATCAAAGGTCATCCAAGGATCAGAAGGCGCTGTAAAATCAACACTCACTCGTAAGTCATCTTCCTCACCCCCTGGATTATAATCAAAATTATTGAACCAAGCAGCATGCGCACTGGTAGCAAAACCTCCTGCAGCCGTTGTTTGTTCCCAAGTATAACTATTATCTGGATTCGACAATTCAAATTGAGATGGAGGGAAGTTGCTTTCAAAGCTTTCTCCAACAAACGTTTGTGCTTGATAAGCATTGACCAAAACATAAATAGAATCGACACTGCTATTTCCTGCCCCATCCGTTACATTAAGTATCGCTAAATGATTTCCTGGTGTGTTAAAAGCAACGGCGGCATATAGCCCTGTTGCTGTAGAAGGGCTTCCTGTTGGGAAGTTCCAATTCCATGTAGCACCTTGATGTCCTATAATAGATTGATCTACAAAATAAAAGGTATCTACAGCACAATGTTGTGTGAGTTCTAGCTTGTCTACAGAAATTTGCGCGACGGGTGTTGCTGGCTGATCTTGCAACGTACTTTCCCAAACTCCTCGTCCATAAGAAGCCAAACGAATTTTTCCATCTCGATAGAATGGTTTCGCAATATTCGTATTGATATTTAAGGGTAAACCCGTCGAAAAATCAGCCCAAGAAGTACTCGCATTCGTTCGGTACCAAGCGCCTTTGTTTGAAAAGGCATAAATTCCTCCATTTGTATTTGGAATTAAAGCAATTGAATGGATGTTCTCGCCATTCAGATCCGCTGTTGTTAAATTCTGCCAGGTACTTCCTCCATCATTAGTTTGATAGACTTTAGAACCATTTCCACCATTCGCAAACGCAATCCATAACTTATTTTCATCGGTTGGATCCACTTGAATGAGTATTTTTCTGCTGTTTCCACTAATGGAAGGCAAGGCTAACATATTCCAAGTTTGTCCACCATCCGTCGTTTTCCAGATTCGGCCAACCGAGGGCAATTGCTGACAAACATACATGACATCAGGGTTGCTGCGCACTATTTCTATATAAGTAATGTTGTGTGTAGAATCAGTGCCAAATTCAGCCCACTGGGTAAACGTATTTCCACCATCTGTTGTTTGCCACAAATCGTTTTCAAATCCTGTAAAAGCAATGTTATAACAATGAGGCAAAAATTCTAATTCACTAGATTCTGCTGCCCAATAATTTTCATTGGGGTTGATCCCAAAGCCAATAGAGGCAATTGGATCTCCAATATTTAAGGGTAATATTTTGCCATTAATATCTGAAGAAAACACCTTGCGATTTTCGCCTGGGTTCACATAGCCACTCGATGGTTCACCACCACCTAATTGAAGAAAATTCCCTGCGCCATAATTCTCATGATACGCCAAATTTCCATTGTGGTACAAACCACCAATAAAAACATCGGTGTTCCACCCTTGCCCAAAGCCCCAATATTCTGAAGCGTGAATACCCTTCATTCTAACGTCAAAATTTGGCGTTGCAAAAAAGTCATTGGACTGATAGATCCCTCCATCGGTACTTATAATCGTAGAATTACCCATAGAACGAAAATCCTGCATGTCTACATGAATGGGATAAGGACCTCCAACATAACCTGCTAAAGGAAAAAACGTAGCGCCACCATCTTCTGATTTGTATAAATTCAAACCACCAACCAAAATATGATCTGGATTCGTATGAGAAGCCACTATCGCACAGTTATAAAACCCTTGATGGTATTGCCAAGTCGTTGAACCTCTTGCTAAATTCAGATGTGTTGCGGTATATGGGCCTCCTGCTGGTCCATTCGGTAAAGTCCAATTCAAACCACCATCATCACTCCGATACACCCCGATATAACCTGTATCCCCAGTCTTCGACTCTCCTATTAGATAAGCATAGATTCGATTGGGATTGGCAGCACTCACAGCTAACCTCGCTCCACCGTCATTTCTAGCAGCATCTGTCGAACTATGCCAGCCATTGTTTTGCTGTGTCCAAGTTTGTCCACCATCATTAGAAATAAAAAACTCACAAAGTTCTTGAATGTCGTTGCGCTTCACCAAATAAAGCGTTTGGCTGTTTTGAACATTTGCTTTTATATCATAACAACGTTCTGGAAAAATCATCGTCCAGTTATTTCCGCCATCTACAGAACGGTGCAAACCTCCATTCGCAGCAACTAAAATAGTATCTGGACTTATGGCTAAAATTTCATTGGCTGATAAACCACTTATAGCCATGACCATCGTCCAAGTAACGCCTCCATCTACTGTTTTGTGTATAAAATCGCCATCGCCTACAAAAGCTATATCAGCATTGGTAGGATCAATTTCAACGGCTCGAATGCCACCTTCAAAAATTTGATTTAGTGACATATTCGTCCAGTCATTTCCTGAGTTGATACTCTTATATACCTCTCCCGTTTCTGAGCCACAATACCAAACAGCAGGATTCGACAAAGCTTGATCCACAGCGTAAATATTAGATTGTTCTGCAACGGTATCTCCATTTACATTTCTAGTTACGAATGGCGCTAATACAGACCAACCGCCAGCACGACTGTTGTTCGTTTGTGTTTGGGAAACACGTTCTATTTTTTCACGTAAATTTAATTTTATAGGATAACCATCGGCATCAATATGATCACAAAGCTGCTTATTCCATTTTCTAAAATACTGTGTGTGATAGCTTTTTTCAAACGGATGTGTCTTGTAATAAGCTTCGTATAATCGACGTACTTCATAGACATTTGGGCGCTCTCCGTACATCTCCTGAGCCCATTGAGGCAGGTTATTAATCTCAAATGCACTTGGTTTATAACGGTCTTGTCCTTGAACAGCTCCAATAAAACAATAAATTAAGACTATAAAAAAAAGTTTCGACATCATAATTGAAATACTTTTATGTGGTTATATCTTCAGCTAACAGATTAATTATCATTACAATACAATAACAATTCTTAATTTTTATGCTTTCATTATACTTCTACCAAATGTACGAGCTTATACAAAATTATTTCAATTTCATTTTAATAAGTTGTATCATTCAAATTCTTAATATTTATTCTCTAAAAAAAAGCGCATGAGCATTTTATTTTTTTTAATACTTCTTTCTACTTCTATTGGTTACGCCCAACAGGACAAAACTTACTTGTCACTTGAAGAAGCATTAGAAGATCCTGAGAAGGTCTTTATTTTAGATTTACGATACGCTGATTTAGAAAAAATCAACTCTATTGGTGTCCTTACTCAATTAAAAATGCTTGATTTAACGGGCAGGAACTTAGTTGAATTACCAAATGCAATCGGGAAACTAACCAAATTAGAAAAATTAGGACTTGGAGGCAACCAAATAAGCAAATTTCCTGAATCAATAGCTAACCTAACTCAATTAAAATATCTATGGTTACAAGATAATGGCCTAAGGAAGATCCCTGCTGAAATATATAGCTTAAAAAATCTAGGCTATCTATTTTTGCAAAATAACAAGATAGATGCTTTATCTCCTAAAATAGGACATCTAAAGCAGCTCCAAGAATTATATTTGATGTCCAACAAACTTGAACAGTTGCCGACTGAAATAGGACTACTAAAAGAGTTAAAACAACTTGATCTTCAATCCAATCAATTAAAAACGTTGCCTAATACCATAGGGGATTTATCACAGTTAAAAAGATTGCATCTAGGAAAGAATCAACTTCAAGAATTACCCAATTCTATCGGTCTACTAAATAAGTTGTCGAGTCTAAATTTAAAGAGCAATGTATTGAAAAAACTACCCAATTTTTTTACGAATTTGAGTCAATTAAGTTGGCTAAATTTACAAGATAACAACATCCAGCAATTGCCAGATTCTATAGGAAAAATGACACGCTTAAGAACTTTTTATTTGGATGAGAATGATCTAAAGAGTATTCCCAAATCGATGGGTGTGCTCGCCAACTTAAGAGAACTGTACTTACAAAATAATCAACTTGAAAACTTACCAGCATCAATCACTCAACTCCTAAAATTGGAGCAACTTAATATTCAAAACAATAAAATAAAAACACTTCCTATTCGCATCGGTGAGATAGAAAAATTAAAACGTTTATCCCTCAAGGGAAATCTAATAGATACCTTACCTCTTTCTTTGGGTAACTTGAAATTCTTGATCTTAGACGTAAAGGTAGATTTAGATGAATCTACTAAAATTAAAACAATTATCAAGTCAAAAACAGATGCTTCTAAGTCAAAAACAACTAAAACGAAAACACTTCCTAAATCACCAGAACAAATAGAACAAATAGAGCGTACTAGGAAACAGTTGAATGAATATGCGAGAACAGAAACGATAAAAAAATTAGATCCAGATTACCTTTCATCCAAAGAAGATACCATAAATGGGCAAATCCATACGGCAAAAAGATTAAAAGCGTATATGGAAAAGAAGGAGTACGAAAAAGCAATCATGCTATTTTCGAAAGTAGCACAAAAGAACATTAGAACACTACAAGAAAATGAAAGACACTTTAAACGCTGGTGTTCTGCTTGGAGTCTAGATTTTCAAACATTAGAACAATATATTAAGCTTATAAAAACAGATCAGGCAATTTTTGTTTTTGAGGACAATGAGTGGAAAATTAATGAACGCTAAAAAACACTTATTAAATCAAACTTAAGGACTTGTATGGAAAGGTTATTTAGAACATGAAACTTGGCTAAACAGTAAAGATCCTATTTCGTTTGCGTGAAGCATTGCCAATAAGGAAAATTAATTTTGATACATTCTAAACGTATTTACTAGCAGTTGATCTTGTAATTCTTTTAAAAAAATTCTACTTTTAGGTACTCGAAAAATAGATTATCATACAATAAAACAAACCACGAATACAACATGGAAGAAGTAAAGGAATTTTTCGAGAATTACTGCCTGCTAGAATACCGAGCTAATGTTGCTTCATATGATCCTACTTTAGATACAATGAGCTATTCTGAAAAATTTGACGCTCCTCGAGCTAAATGTTGGAGGGCTAATGGAACCTTTTACTCATAAAATCGAAGCGTTGTCAGGGATTATGGAAAATTAGTAGCCGTTGAAAGCTATATTGAACCTGTAGAGTTAGAAAGTTTGGAGCTGTACAATAACATGAAAAACAAGTTTTAGATAACATTACCACCATAGCATAATCGAGATAATCAATTAAATATGATTTCTCAACGAAGTATTGTGTAATTAAACCTTATGAAAAGAAAACTATTCAATCAAACTGGCGAATCAAATAAATTTTGGAGCATTACGATTCAAGAGAACACTCAAATCATAAAATGGGGTAAAATTGGAACGAACGGAAGAGAAAGTATTAAGCACTTCCCTAGTGCTGAAAAATGCTTAAAAGAAAGCAATAAGCTGATTGCTCAGAAGCTAAAAAAAGGGTATAAAGAACGCTTCCAAGGGGAAGTTATTCCAGAAAAAGAAGGCATGACAGCAGAAGAAAAGGCAGACCATTTCTTTTGGACTGCTATTGCTACATCCAATAAGGCAACAAGCGATCATTGGAGTGCTTATGATATAGAAGAGCATTTAGAAAACCTGACCTTGCTTCTATCTAAATATGGAAAGCAAAAAATGATTCTTTTCGAAAAACACCTTTTACAAAAACTAAATGAGCTTTATATCGCTCCAATTGCAGAACTATCCATTATTTTAGAATGTGAGTTCAAGGAAATAAATGGGGAAATTATATTCGATGACTATATCTCAACAGATGGGTTTATTTATTTTAGATGTTGGTTGCTTTTAAAAGGAAAAGAATTTTTCGAAGATATCAAAAAGGATATTAATGCTTTTGTTAGTGGAGAATATAGTTTCAATATCGGAGATATTTGGGCCGAAGGCCTTTTATATGTAGCAGACGAAGCTTATTCTTACGAACATGAAAATGAAGAAATATCAATGATTCGAGACGCGGTATCTGAATTGTTTCCGAATGCCATTCACTACGATTCTGGCCGAAACAAAATGGATCGGCCAATCAAGAAAGGTACAGTGCTTCATAAAACTTATACCAATTTGGTCAACGATATATGTGCCTTGAGAAAATAATAAATTCATCTATTTCAACAGCATATCCTTATATATTAATACCCAAACTTAAGTAGAAGGACAAAAATAATCAACATTAAAATTGGGCATCTTTTGTCCTTCTACTTAACCTAAAACACAGGAACATCTCCCGCTTCATACTTTATAAATTTACCCTTTGTTCCCATTTTACGAGTGGCGACGTTTTGTCTTGTAACAAGAGATAGAAAATTTTCTACAAAAGCTGTTGACGTATTTATTTCTGGTGTTTCCATCTCACTCAGTTTTAGTTTTTTAAAATTGATAGGAAGTAGTACTAAATCATTAAAACCCAGTTTTTTGATATAAGGTTTTAAAAACCCCATTTGAAATGGATCAGTTGCTAATGCAACTTTCTTAAAGCCTTCTTTTTTTGCCATTTTGTAGGAATAGTACAAGTTTTCTGAACTGTGTTCTGCTTGTTCTTCCGTATAAATATTTGCAGCAGGAACGCCTAACTCTTGCGCATACAGCGACATAATTCTAGACTCTACATAAGGTGTATAAACAGCGCTTCCCGAAAAAATAATATTCTTTGCTTTTCCGTTGTTATACAAATAAGCAGCCCAGTATACTCTAATTTTTGTTATCATACTCCATTTCCCATCTTCAAAAGGATAGCCAGGAACAATGATCGCGTCAAACGGGTGTTGCTCTAAATTTTTTTGAAAAACTTTCCCTGCCCCATTCATCAAACATGAAGACATGAGTATTGTCATTGCTCCAATCATTCCAGCATACTTGATTAATCTAAGTTGATTCTTCATTGTTTTATTTTTTATAAGATGTGTTTTTTATAATAAGCAGGACAATTATTCTAAAATCCTCAAGGCGGGAATCTATGGCAACCTTCAAGGAAAAAAGTAACAAACCTGTAAGCTCGTATCTGTGCTTGTTATAGGAAAAACGTTTGTTTTTCTTTTTTGTTTAATCTTTTCCAGCAAAAGTTAAACAAAAAAATCTAAGACATCTTAACCAACTGAATTCCTCTGCTAAAAAGTATAGTTTTTTACTTACGTGAATTTCAGCTTATTATTCATTCCAATCGATACCGCTTAAAGCGAAAAGTCTATTTTCAGTTTGTGTGGAGGCACTACACCCTATTACTTTTCTTTTTTTTAGATAAACTTTAAAACTTAGTTTTTGTTTACATTTATAACAGGTTGATTATAAATAGAAATCATTATAAAACTTAACCTGTGTAGCTAAAAATTAAATGAGAATATTATTAACAGGAGCAACAGGATATATTGGAAAACGATTATTACCCATTTTAATTCAAAATGGCCATCATGTCATTTGTTGTGTCAGAGATCCCAATCGTTTTAACCCTGCAGAATCGCTTAGATCTTCGATAGACGTTATTAAAGTAGATTTTTTAGATAAAAATTCATTATCTAATATTCCTAAGGATATTGATGCTGCTTATTATTTAATTCACTCGATGTCAAATTCTACCGAATATGAAAAACTCGAAGAAATTACAGCAACTAACTTTAGAAATCATCTAAATGAAACAAGCGTCAATCAAGTTATTTACTTAAGTGGAATCGTTAATGAAGATATTCTATCAAAGCATCTAAAGTCTCGAAAAAATGTAGAAACGATCTTAGAAGATAGCCGCTTCAACTTAACAACCTTAAGAGCAGGAATTATTATGGGTTCAGGAAGTGCTTCTTTTGAAATCATTAGAGACTTGGTGGAGAAATTACCCGTGATGGTTACCCCAAAGTGGCTCAATACAAAGTGCCAACCAATAGGCATTCGAGATGTTATAAAAATGCTAGAAAAATCACTGTTAAATGAAAAGGTTTTCAACCAAAACTTTGATATTGGCGGTCCAGATATACTTAGTTACAAAGAGATGTTACTTCAATTTGCGAAAGCTAGAGGATTAAAAAGATGGATTTTCACGGTTCCAGTGATGACTCCAAGGTTATCCTCCTATTGGTTGTATTTTGTTACTTCTACCTCTTATAAGTTGGCGGTTTCTCTTGTAGAAAGTATGAAAGTTGAAGTTATTTGTAGAAATAATAACATCAATGCCATCTTAGATGTCGAACCAGAGACCTACGTAAAAACCATGGAACGAGCCTTTTCAAAAATTGAAAGTAATGAAATCGTTTCTAGCTGGAAAGATTCTCAAATAAGTGGCGTAAAAAAAATAAACATCTCTGATTTCATTGATGTTCCCAACTATGGCTGTTTCAAAGATGTCAGAGAAAGAGAAATCGTTTCACACGACAGTGTCGTTGACAAAATATGGCGTATTGGAGGCGATAATGGTTGGTATTATGCCAATATATTATGGCGCCTCCGAGGTTTTATCGATAAAATATTTGGCGGAGTAGGCTTAAGAAGAGGCCGAACAAATCCCGCAAAACTAGAGGTTGGAGACGCATTAGATTTTTGGAGGGTCTTATACGCCAATAAATCAGAGGGAAAACTATTGTTGTTTGCAGAAATGAAAGTTCCAGGAGAAGCTTGGTTAGAATTCAAAATCAAAAATAATAAATTGATACAAACAGCGACTTTCAGACCACACGGTTTATTAGGCCGACTTTACTGGTACTCTGTCTTGCCTTTTCATGGGATTGTATTCAAAGGAATGATCAATGAAATTATTAAACAGAAGAAGACTTGATTTGCCCTAAAACTCTTCTCATAAATCAAACATCACAATCAGGTAGCATTTTTTTAACCAATGTTTCAAAATTTTCTGAAATACCTAAGTACCTCAAATTCGTTAGATTCTTAAAAGAAACAGGTAATTTTGTCAACTCGTTTCCTGTTAAATAAAGACTTGTTAGATTCCTCAAATGACCAATTGTTTCAGGTAATTCTGAAAGATGATTCCCAACCAAGTCCAATTCTTCTAAATTAATGAGCTGTCCAAAATTCTTGGGTAAGGCATTTATTTGATTATTCCTAAACGAAATAAAATTAAGCTCCGTAAGTTCACAAATAAAATCTGGCAATCCCACCAATCGTGTATTCCCCATAGCAAGCTGTTTCAGATTGACAAGCTGGCCAAATGAATCAGGAAAAACAGTCATGTTATTATCCGAAAGGTTTAAATATTCCATTTTATTAAAATCCCCAATCCATTCTGGTAGAAAATCAATGCTGTTATTGTTTAAATTAAGAACATGGAGATTCGTCAAGTTCTTCATGGATTCAGGAAGAGCAGTAAGTTTATTTCCATCTAAATGTAATGCGGTTAAACAGGTTAATTCACCAATATTGTCGTCCAGTATTTCAATATTTTGATTGTTTAAGTCAAGTTCAAATGCTTTGTCCTTATTTTTCAGTGCTTCCTCTATTGATGTGTACATTTTATTTTCTTGTGTTTCGGCGAACAGTTATTCATTTTATTTAGAACAACAAAGTTAGAGATAATTTTTGAAACCAACAGGATCCAAGTATTTGTTTTTCCTACGATAAAACTTTCGCAATTCAGTTTAAGAGTTACTTGACCACCATTCGGCCTTTACACCATTTATATCTTTTCTTGTTGTTATATCTTCACTCCTTATCTAAGGACTTTCAACAAATCAACAACTTTTCTATTGGTCGGAATTCTTTTTATTGCTTCAAATTTAGAATTATCCAGAAGCTTTATTTCATTTACTTTTCCAAGATATTCAAGGATATAGTTTTTTTCAACGAAGGTTCTTTCTCTTCTACTGGTCATTGAAAAATCTCTTTTTCCATTGATTTTTATTTCAACAGGAAACCCTTTTTTTAAATCACATAATTTAAACGACGTTCTTTCGGGCATTCCTATTTCCCAATAACTCCAATTTAGAATAAGCTCGATAGTTTCTTTTTTTCTAAATTTGAACATTTTCCATTTAAAGGGACTCAAAATGATTTCTCCAGAGCAGATATTTTCAGAATCGCCTAAAGTTTGTGGTTCAGTATTTCTATTATAATCTATCAGCAAAATAGTATTCCCTAAAATTGGATTCTTTAGAGCGTCTCGATTTATGGTTAGAGTATTCTTTTCCACAAAACCTGATTTGGGTTTAATGGCTGTCTTCCATTGAGTATTTCTCTTCCGATCTTCAAAGGATTTAGTATTTTTCAAATAAGTACAAGAATTGTCGAATATTTGAATGATATGTTTAGTGTTCGATGCCATTTTAATCCATGTTAATCGTATTTGTTTTGAACATCGTTTTGTATATAAATAGTTCCTTTGTACGCATAAGTTAGTGCTAATGAATTCTAAGATTTCTGAGCGAGAATAGATCCATATGATTATATCTTTAGGCTTTTTCAGTATATTGCAAATCAGAGATTATTAAATAACACCTTACCTTTTTAGAATACCTAACCCTTTTTACACCAATTATTTTTATGCAAGAAGAACTACTGGATAACTTCGAAGTTTCAACGGAAGAAACAAAAGCTATTGATGAATTTTTTACAGCTTATGTTATTTTTTATAGTATTGCCTTATTTCTAAGTTTCATATTATCACTTTTTAATGCACCTGATAATATGTTCATCAATATGTTTTTTAGAGGGCTTGTTTTTCTTGTTTTTGCCTTTCATGTTTTTCACTTTATATTCTTAATTATAAGAAAGAAAGGAGTCGGAAGAATAGGGCTTAATTTCCTCCATTTTTTCTCCATTACCGTTGTTGCTATTGGTCTTATCTTTTATTTTGGACGATTGCCATATGGGATGGAGATGTTAGCAACAAGCCTATTAACTGTTCCTTTCGCAGGGGTTACTCAATTGATCTATGAGTTAGTTGTTCGGAAAGAGCCTTCTAAATTTCTTAATATTATTTCTATTTTAGGAATAAGCCTTCTTTCTATTGGACTTTTATTTTTTTTAAAACAATGGCCCAATGGAATGCTAACACTTTTATTAGGAGGTATCATCACCTTTATTATGGCGATGATACATTTCAATTTAACTCTAAAAAAAGAAGGCAAATATCAAATTCATATACGATACTTGGCGCAGTGTCTTTTTTCTATTGTCTCCACAATTATGCTCCTTCTTGTCTAAGAAAAGAAACAATTAGGGGAGTATTAGAACAAAGAAAGTCCTGTACCATTTCTTTTTTGCGTCTACGCATAATAAAAGCTCCACCTAAAAGCAATACAAGAACAAGTCCACCAATCATCCAAGGCAAAGTACCGCCTTTTCTTCTTATACTAACAGGCTGAGTATTCCCTATCGAAAGTAGGCGTAAAGAAAAGCAGGATAATAAATAAGAGAGGACTTTTTTTTAGAAACGCCATGTTTAATGTTTGTTATCAAAATTCCACTTTAGATCTAGACTTTCAGAACAAATAGCACAGTCAAAAACTTTCTCTTTGATTAAGTTAATACTTTCACACGAATAACAATATCTGAATTCAAAAGCTCTTGTAAAAGACGCAGGAAAATCCAATCCAATTTTTTCTAATACAGTCGCAACCGCTTTCCAAGATGATATTTGAGGACAATAGCCTGTAGATTGATTTGTAATTTCACTAACAGAGCAATCTTTACCTTCAAAAGTAAATGTGATTTCACCAGCGGATAATACCTTTTCACCTCCAGCGCAAACAACATGTTCAGAGCATCTATCACTAATTTTTAGAATTTCGTTTTCGTCAATAATAAACGTACAAATAACACTATTTTGAATTAGTTTTTGTTTTGTCATTTTAATCCAAAAATTAATATCGCTTGTCATCTTAATCGGAAAGCCTTCAAATTCAGGTTTAATCTTTGTTCTTATTTCGGATGGACCGACATAAGAGAATAGTAGTTTAGACATCATGTAGTTATTTAGTAAAGCATAGCGTTTCGTAATTACTTAATAATACAATCGCCCTCTCTTTTAGGTTCCAAATCCATCAGAGTGATTTAAGAACTGCCCAAATGTCCTTGAACAGCTTCGGTATAGCTCTTTGGTTAAATAGTCTAAGGTCTTTACTGGTTTTCAGCCATAGTGTGTAAAAGTTGTTCAATACTTTCAATTCGTACTTCTATGGCTTCTATTTCCTCTGCTTTTTGTTTGTGTACTGTTTGGGGTAGGCTTGTGGAAAGCAGTGTTTGTGCTTCTTCTGCAAAGCGTGCGACTTTTTCCTTGATTTTTTTGATTTTTCTGTTGCAATTCAGTTTTTCTTCTGGACGAATAGCAACCTCTAATTCCTCTTCATATTCTTTTAACAAAAAGTAATTATCATCTAAATGGCCTTTCAAAACTTCAATACGCTTTAAGTTTTGTTCTACAAAAAATGAATCCATGACTTTAATAATTTAAATTCCTACTTCTAATGGATTAATTATAATAATAAGAAAATAAGCTCATTTATAGCTAGTTTTTGTTACTTTCTTTTGTTAAAAATTGATTCTTTAAATCAAGAGTAAAACCTAAAAAATAACGAAACGGTATCACAACTATAGCTCTTTATGTACGCTTGTTGCCTTCGGCTACAAAAGTACTTCTTCTACGAAAATTTTAGCCACAACGCATTTCTATAGATAATTTATTTATAAAAATTCCACCAATAATTCAATAACTGCACTAAGAAAAATGATTAAAATAAAATTCAGAAAATTAACGTTTGACGATATCCCTAGTTTGTGTGCTATTTACTCTGATAAAGAGGCGATGAAATATAGGGGTAGCAAACCTATTGAAACGGTTGAAGACGCCCAAAAGTACATACAAAATCAACTGTTATTAGAAGGGAATATTTTAACCATTAGAAAAGGCGTTGAACTGTTGAAAGAGCAGCAACTAATAGGAAGTGTGATGTTTAGATTTAATAAAAGCAAAGAAACCGAATGTGAAATAGGCTATTCGATAGGGCGTGAATTTTGGGGCAATGGTTTTGGGAAAGAAATTGTAGCCATGTTGCTCCAAACAATTCAAAAAAACAAAGACATTGAACAAGTCATCGCATGGAGTCATAAAGAAAATATAGCTTCGCTCAAAATTTTGAAAAAAAATGGTTTTCAACGTATTGAACAAGATGAACATCCAAACAATTATCTTTATCGTAAAACAAAAAGTAAGGATTGAGTTGTTTAATACCAAAAAATATTCCCTAGCTGAGAGATCAGCTGTTCTTCCTAGATAAAGGAGTAAAGATCACTAACTTTTGCCAAGGGCAATAAGATCTTAAAGGAATCATCTATTTTGATCCCTTGATTCTTTGGAAAGTCTCTTAAATTCGTCTATTCGAGGATTTTAAAATGCAGCGCGAATGCCTTTATTTTAAACCCCTCTAATAGATGAATTTTTAATTTTAAAATTGGTTTATTGAACTTTGATGGATTTCATCTCTGCTTTCAAAACATTAATTTCTGCTTGTTGTTGATCCAATTTGTTTTCTTGTTCTTTGTTTACTTGAATCAAGAAAGCGGTCAACTTACTATAATCAACAGATTTATAGCCTTTTTCGTCTGTATGAACACATTGAGGTAAAACCATTTCGATTTCTTGTGCAATAACCCCCACTTGTCTTGCAGGACTTTTGCCCGCTTTCCAGTTGTAAAAATAACCATTGATTTGGTCTAATTTAGCTAAAGCATTTGGAATGATTTCAAAATTTGTTTTCCAACGACGATCAGAGAACGTATTCCAAGCATTAGCGCGAGCAACAGTACCATCTCCATTATCACCAACTTGAAATTTAACCGTAGGAGCAGTCGTTGCGATTCCTACATTTCCAGTAGAGCGATTTTGAATAATCAAGTGCTTACTTGTAGCATCTGTGACATTGGTTTCTATCGAAAAATAAGCATCCGCAGATCCAATATTAGCGCCATTATTACCACCATTCGCAGAAGAATTATAAAAACCAACTACAGCAGCATCATAATCTCTAGACTGCCATCTAGGCATCAGTTCCATATAGGTTGAATTCTCTCCCCATAGTCCTAATGTACGACCATTTCCTGCAAACAACCCTGCATACAATTTACTTCCTGTTACTGATCCACCAGAACTGTTGTGCAATCCAGTGATACCAACCACACCTGCAATCATGTCTTGTGCGCTTCCTGTGTAAGAACTACGAGAACCAACACCTCCATAAACACCAACAGCTTTGTTAGCAGATCCAATTGTACTATTAAGGTTGACGGTTCCATTTGTTGGATGTTGAGCAACACCAACAACTCCAAAACCTCCATCCCATTGATTGGTTGCAGAAGTAAAGTTGACGATACTACGAACGCCTTGTACAACAACATTCGCACCGCTTGTTCCAATATAGCCTAATTCTACATCTGCATTATTAGTTCCATTCGTGTTATTCGATTGAAGAGAAGAAGAAAGAGTCGTTGTACTACTGTTGACAAGAAGCCCTCCTACACCGTTAAGGGTTACCGCACCAGCATCTGTTGTAATAATTCGTCCAGCTCCTGGACCACCTTGGTCATAAGCCTGATCTAAGGTATTGGCCGTTGCTCCTCCGAGAGTTGACCATTGAGTGCCATTCCAATAATAAAAACCTGCTCCACTCCCACCTGTAACGGCAGCATTGGTATTCCAAACTAATAAACCTGTGGCAGGTGCTGTTACCGGAGCAGCTCCTGCTATATTAGCAATGGATATTTGAGGAAATAAGACACCACGTTGAGCATCGACAATGTGTAATTTGGCACTAGGATCAGGACTGTTGGTTCCGATTCCTATATTTTGAGCAGTGATAAAATTGGGAATAGTGAGAAATAGCGTTAGTAACGCATAATAATTTTTCATAGTAGTGAAATTTTATATGATTTAGGAGGGGGAATTTTAGGATTTAAAACATATATACATCAATATATTTTATTCTTCGGAATAAAACAATTATTACCAGCTAATTATCATCATATAATATTTAATAATATTTATAAAGACATCAAGTATCTTTAGCGAATTAACGTCACATCGCCTTTCAAATATCGAACACCTGAAGCGTCTCCAAGGTCATATTCTAATAAGAACAGATAAACTTCTGTTGGCTGATCAACTCCTCTATAGGTTCCATCCCAACCACCATTGATTTGATCATCTCCGTTGTAGACTTCTTGTCCCCAACGATTGAATACTCTAAATCGAATGATATCACTTTCGTTCAAACCTATAGGATAGAATCGATCATTGACTCCATCATTATTAGGTGTAAAAGCATTCGGTAGACCGACAAGAACAGAGGCAACATCTGCTCCAACATTGACAAGAATCGTAGAATCACAACCATCTACCGTTTGGAAGTTGAAAATCGTGGAAGTATTCGGTTGAAGTGCCTGTCCACCAAACAAAAAGACCGTACCAACAGCAATCGAAGTATCAATGGTATTATAAAAGGTATCTACTGCGATTGTATTAACGACAACCGTAGAATCACAGCCGTTTACCGTTTGGAAATTAAAAATCGTGGAGGTATTGGGATAGAGGATTTGCCCGCTATATGGCAAACTATCTCCCATACAAATTGGCGTATTTACAATTGTATTAAAAGGGCCTACACCTATAACATTTACCGTAAGGGTAGAATCACAACCATCTACTGTTTGAAAATTAAAAATCGTGGAGGTGTTTGTATAAAGGGTTTGTCCTGCCCAAATCAAACTATCTCCCATACAAATCAGGGTATCAATCGTTGTATTAAAGGTATCTAAACCCATCACATGAACGATGACAAAAGAATCGAGCCCCGTTGAAGCGGTCAACTGAAACGTATCTAAACTACTCACAGGGAGATTATTCCCTAAATAATTAAAGACAGTTCTTAAGCAGACATTGGTATCCAACATTGTATAGATTGGATTCGAACAAGGATCAACTGTTATTGTAAAACTATCTACTGAAAAACAACCAATGGAATTATTGACTACTCCAGTATACGTTCTAGTCGACGTAGGAAAAAAGCTTGGTGTTGGGCAATTCGTACAACTAATATTTTGATTGGCAAACCACTGGTAAATATTTGTTACATCAAATGCCAAGTGTATGGTATCTCCTATGCAAATAACGGTATCCGTTAGTGTTAACAAGCCAATTGTATCATAAGAAATCACAATACTATCTCGCATAGCATTCCCACAAATATCGGTTACCTCGACCCAATATAAGCCTGCTGCATCTGTTGTAATGAAAGAATCAATGTGTCCGTTTTGCCATAAATAACTATAAAAACCACTTCCAGCGTTTAGTGACAAAACGCCATTTTCGCAGAGTGTGGTATCTGCACCTAAATCTAAAGAAGGGGTATTATAATTAAGAGCAATACTGTCTATGTTATTAAGAAAATCACATTCAGGAATACTGGTAACGGGAAAATCTGTACTCAAATTATAAATAGAAGGGACAGAAGCATCATCGTTAATAACAATATAAAAGGAAGCCGATGCATTACTTGCTTTCACTGTCAATGTAATACAAGAATCAATCTCAATATTTTGTCCTATTGTATAAATTGGTGCAAGAAGCGTTGCTGCTGTATTTGTTGGATCACTATTATAAATCGCCATCGGTGTTTGAAGGGGCAAAGTGTTCTCTCCATAATTACAAATCGTAACATTTAGGATCACGCTATCGGGAGCACATTGAATCGTATTAATGCTAACCGTTGCATCTGGGGCAGGAAATTGAGCATCCGAATAGCCTGTCAAAAAGTTATTTAAGTAAACACTATCTCCTACAATATGATGCGCTTGTTGTTGTATTGGAATGGTTAAATTGTCATTGATGTTTACATTAAAAAAAGAGGTTTGATTCCATACTTTTCGAGTTGGAGCCCAAGGAGTACTAGAAGATGCAAAAACTCTAATATGACCATTGTCCCCAAAAGGCCCTGTTGGCGTAACTGACCCAGAAACAATAATTTCTGCTTGTCCATCGGCATCAACATCCGCAATGACTGGATATTCCCATCCTGTTCCAGAACGACAAAGAATAGCATCATGCACAAAGCCTGTTTGGCCATCAATAATTCTTAGGAAATTTTTATCTCTATCTATTATTTCTGTTGAACCATCTGCATTAAAATCAAAAACAGTACAAGGCGTCATATTGGCACCGTTTTCCTGAATAGGAATTTGCCATAGAACGGTTGAAAAATCATCATCAAGAGCAATGAGTTCCGTCAATGTTTTGAATATAACTTCGGGTCGTCCGTCATTATCAATGTCAGAAACGTTATTAACACTAGGATTATCAGTCGCAGTATAGGTATTCAAAACCGTAGAAGTTTGTAGATCCCATAAATAAAGCCGTTTTTCATTATTTATCAAATCAAAGGTAGAAACAACTGCATCCAAATCTCCATCTTTGTCAAAATCCACAATACTGGCAGTACCATCAGGCATTAGCACATTACTAGAAAGGGCTTGCGATTCTACATTAAGGGTTCCACCTAATAAATCAACGCTGTATACGGTATTAGCTAGCACTAATTCTAAGCCTCTACAATGGGTACAGGCAGTATCTGCTAAGACATCTACTGCTACTCCAAGCCCAATTCCAGCTGGACTACTTAGGCTTGCTAAAAGGTTTAAATTCGCATCAAATATTTTGCCTAAAGCATATATTTCGGGGGTACCATTTTGATCAAAATCTGCTACATTAACCCCTCCTGCTACAAGTTGAAATACTGGTATCAACTGAACGCTTGCTGTTAGTGTACCATCATGCTCGTAGCGGTACAAACGTCTATTTCCTTTTAAATAAATAAAAATCTCTCCAGTACCATCATGATCAACATCAGCTATAACTGGTGCTGTCTCAGGGGCGTAGCCTGCTGGCAATATAATAGTCTGCTTAATATTTCCATTTTGACCATCGAGTATATATAAAGGGGTCGAGTCTGTATAGATATTATTCCACCAGCCTGCGGATAAAACTTCTGGAATACCATCGCCATCCAAATCACCAACAACAGGAAGTATAAAATTTGTCATATTTCCAGGGCTTCGCCATTTTTCATAAATAGCAAGACTAGTATCTGTTTCATTATAACTACAAGACACTGGAGGACATTCATTGTAATAATGACCTTGACAAGAAGCACAACAATCTGGATCAAAACAATCGACCAAACCATCTCCATCGTCATCTATTCCATTGTTACAAATTTCAGAACAAGGTGCAGAACAGTGAAAAGAGGTCTGTAAGGTTGTATTGTTAGCAGCAACGTTGTTCGTTACAAAGCCATCTGCCCGAGCATAGCGTGTTAATGGATGACTTCCATCATAAGGATTGTTTACATCAGACTCTATAATCGTCAAATTTTGAATAAAAGAACAAGTATCTTTTACATTGCCATCTAAATCCAATTTAGAAAACAATATATCGTTGTCTCCTCCTCCTCCAAAGCTTTCGGTATCTCCAATAAAAAAGATAGAATTGCCATAGAGCAAAATATCATTGCCCCTTTCATTGACCGTCGTTCCATAAACTTTTGACCAAAGAAGCGTTCCTGCTTTGTCCACCTTCATGAGAAAAATATCTGTAGAAGAGCCTCCTGAGGGCGTATAATACCCAAGAATAAGATAACCATCTGGTAGGTTAATCATTCGTCGAGCGCGTTCTGCATCTCCATTTGGAATATCGTATCGTTTAGCCCAAGCAATTTGGCCATTTAAATCTGTTTTGTAGATATGCATTTCTACTGCTGTCGCACTTGTTCCGTTTTCATCTCCATTATCTATCATAACCAAAGAGTCATTGTCTACCAATAAATCTTGGCCATATAATCGAGCATTTGTATTCACATTCGTAATATAAAGCCTTGACCATGTTTGATTTCCCGAGAAATCCATTCGGGTGACTCCTGCTCGCATGCGATTGGTTCCTCCTCCTGCATTGTTGTATCGTCCTGTTATGTAGAGTTCTCCATTGTGAACAATTGTTTTCGTAAACGTTTCACAACTCCCCATGTTATAATGGTGCATTTGAATGGTAGCCCCCGTCGCTCGATTAACCTCCATCAACAAACCATCGCATCCTAGGCCAGGAGCGCCATTATTTGCGGTTTGACCTGTAATCAAGTAATTATCGTTGGCTGCTTTTTCGTTTATATTCAAAAAAGGAGACGTTGAGGGCCCCGTAAAGCGCCGACTCCAAACCATCGTATGTGTCAAGTAATTGTATTTGAAGGCAAAAGATTGACGATTGTTGCCACTTCTAGAATAACCTACAGCGATTAAATTGGTGTCTGAATCGATCTTTAAATCTGTGATAATTTCATCAGGAAAGGTTGTAAATCGAAACGTCCGTTGCCAAATAGGTGTTCCAGTAGCATCCACTTGAACCAATAAAGCACTATCCGCTTTACCTCCACCTAAGAAGAAAACACCACCAGGAGCCGCTTCCAAAACCTGACCGTACTCATCATCGCCTGTTGCTCCTATTGTTGCAAAAAAGGTATTTCCGCAATCAGAAGTATCGACGGTAACATAGACCGTTTGACAAGTCACTGTTGTACATTGAGCATTATAAGCATATAAACACAATTCGTAATTACCAGCAGCGGTAAACGTCAAACTCAAATTGGTAGACGTTGAATAAGTACTCCCATTCAGCGTCCATTCATAGCCCGTTGCTCCTGTGCTATTATTAGTTGCAGTAACAATATCACCTCCATTGGGGAAAAAATTATTCACTGAAAAGGCAGCAGCAGCAGCGCAAGTCACTGTTATAAGGACAGAATCGGTAACGGTACAATTAGGGTCTCCATTTCCAGATTGCAACAAGACAACATAAGTACCTGCTATATTGAACAGATAATTACTATTGTTTGTATTGGCAAAAGAAACACCATCAACAAACCATTCGTTAACGGTTGCACCTGTTGTTGTATTCGTAAAGGTCACATTCGTTCCCGTTGTAACAGCGGTAGCACTTGCATTAAAACTAATGTTAACTGGATTGGTACAAGCAGGGACACAACCTTGAGAATTTAACAAACTTGCCCTTATTCCTGTTAAGAAAAAGTGCGTTCGTATCTTTTGGCCTTGAGAAAACCGATCATAACAAACTAGATCCGAATAATCCATGTAGTTTTCCTTTTGGTCTTGTTGGTCGCCCAATCCTCCATTTGCAACAGGACGATAAGGATTGTTAGCATTCAAATCGTCTTCGTCCGTTTGACACGAATTCGTTGCTGCGGTACAAGGTACCCAAGCTGTTGTATTGTCTGGAGGCGTATCACAAACTCGATCTCCATCTGTCAAACAATCGTTATTGGAACAACCTCCTTGAAACGTATGATACAGTCCTAGATAATGCCCCATTTCATGGACCAAAACTTTAGAATTATCGGTATTCGTCCCCATATAGTTAGATTCTAATACAATACCATCGTTATTATTACCATGAGAAGATGGAAAATAGGCATAACCTGCTACCCCTCCTGCAATATTATTGACAACCCAAATATTGACATAATCCAAGGGATTCCAACGAATCAAATTTTTGAGGGCCAAATCTTGTGTGTTCATGTTCATATTGGCCAAGGTCGAAACGGTGTTTGTAATACCATTGGTGGTATTCCCATTGGGATCTCGTTGTGCTAAGCAAAATTGCACCTCGACATCCACACCTGTTGCAGGATTGAAAACGCCTACATTCGCAAAAGCATCGTTAAGATGTTGTATGGCCGCAGTGGCTTGAGTTGTCGGAATATTTCCAGGGCCATTGTTGTGGACCACATGAACAACTACAGGGACAGTATACAATGCTTTTCCATTCGTAGTTGGATAGCCTTTTTGTAACATGGCGTACAATTGTTGTTCTAATTGATTTTGAACTTGTTGATCTTGACTTGTAATCGTCGATTGAATCGCATCGAAACCACAAAAATCAGTATTTGGCGCATGAATATGGCTGTGTTCGTGGTCTAAGTGATGGTGTGTCTTATCATTACAAGAAGTAGCTGAGGTAAAGGAGGTATATAGATAGAGACTTAATGCAAGAGTAGCTGCACTACTGCAAAGTAGGAAAAGGAATGGTTGGCGCATTGGGATGCTTTTTGATGTCTAAAATGGGATATTACAAGAGCAGATTCATCCTAAAATTGTTTGATTGGGTTTATAGGATTAACCTTATTCAAATATAAATAATTTAAAATCAAAATTCTACTACTTAAGGGGTTTAGATTTATATACTCCTTGTTTTTAAACTCTAATAGAAATTAAACTCTAAAAATAAAAAGAAGCCCTCATTATAAAATGGCATAAAAGTCCTAAATTTATAGCCTTCTTGGATAATGACGAAATAACATAAGATGTGCTTAGGAAGTAAAATAATTAAAGTGAATGAAAAAGGAACAGAAGCAGCTTCTATTACATATACTCCTATAAATATTACAGGTATCTCATTCCCAAAATACGAAGTAGAATTTATTGCTGATAGACCATTTTTGTTTTTGATTCGAGATCTAAAAAGTAATGCAATTTTGTTTACGGGTATGGTCTCTAAACCTAGTAAATTCGTAAAATCTAGTGAATTATGGGCTAGACTTAAGTATACTTTCAAATCGCTTACAAAACGTAGAAAAAAATAAAAGCAAATCAAACCTTATTAAAATCAGATAATAGTGGGCAAGAAATTATCATTCATTTCTATCCATTCAGTGATCCATTAAACATTTGCTGTACTTTTGAAAAATAAAGCCAATTAGCATAATAATAAACACACACATGAGAGATACTTTTTACTTCTTAGCGATTCTTATATTTCCATTATTTAGTTGTACCAGCGACATCAACAATTCTCAAACGAAATCCATCATTAAAATTGATACTACAATCGCGAATTATCAAAATTTCTACTATGATTTAGGAGAACTAAAAGATAATGAAGAAGTCGGTATTCGTGTAAAACCTAAATATTCAAAAATGAGTGAAGTATTCGCTGATAGTAGTACCGGTAAAATAATCTTCAAGTATAAAGCAATAGATAATTATATTGGAAAAGATTTTGTTGAATTATATAAATTAAATAGTCCAGAAAAAAGTGATACTATTAAAATTAACTTTACGATTACCAACGAACTATAATTCACTAAAACATTCAAAATCAAATAAAAAAAGAGGCCTATTTTAAAACTCTATATCCTATAAAAAAATTGTTTAAACAAAAAACTATTTTACCCTTTACTAAGAAGTTGTTTAAAATTAAGTCATAATTAAATATGACATCATTTTTTGCCCTACCATCGTTGATTAGGATCAAAAATTGTACTCATATTTTAAAAAACGCAATTCTAAACAATTTCTAAACCTAAAAAGATGGAAGCTATAAAACTGGATGAAGATATTTTTTGTGTTAAAGATTTCTTTTCTAAAGAAGAGTGTAAAGAATGGATTGACTTTAGCGAAAACCAAGGCTATGAATTAGCTAAAATAGATATGGGCTTTCGGTTCCAAGTTGTAAATAAATCTGTCCGAAATAATGAACGGGTTATCTATGATAATGAAGATTTGGCTTCTAAATTATGGGAAAGAATAAAACCTTTTATCATTCCAGAAACTACATACGGTGTAGCCTGTGGATTAAATGAAAGATTTAGGTTCTATAAGTATTTACCTAAACAATACTTTAGACCTCATAGAGATGGCAGTTTTGTTCGAAATAGTAAAGAATGGAGTTCTTATACATTGATGATCTATCTAAATGAAGAAATGGAAGGAGGAGATACAACCTTTCCTACCTTTTCTGTTAAGCCTAAAACTGGAGCAGCTATTATATTTAGACATGATATCGTCCATGCCGGAACCCCTGTTTTAACAGGAACTAAATATATCCTTCGAACAGATATCATGTATAAAAGAAAAAATCAAACAAGTTAAAAAAACATACTTTATGATCATTCAGGCTACGTTCTCCGCCAAATTCTATCAAAAAATTGCTATAAAAATGAAACGTATTTATTGGTTAAAGTCCTAAGTTATTCCATTATTTTTTTTACCAAACAATCGTTTGATTAAACTAAATTGTTTATCTTGTCTCAGCACATTTCTAGTTCTCAATTATCAAATATAAATCAATCATGAGTCACGAAAAATACCCACATCTATTAGAACCGCTAGATTTAGGTTTTACAACCCTTAAAAACAGAGTCATCATGGGCTCTATGCATACAGGACTAGAAGAGGGCGACCCCAATATTTTGGCCACTTATTTTGCAGAACGCGCTCGTGGCCAAGTAGGTCTTATTGTCACTGGTGGTATTGCTCCGAATCGTGCTGGTGTTGTCAAGCCTTTTGCTGCTAGATTAACAAAAAAATCACAAGTTGCTCATCATAAAGTTGTCACGGATGCTGTTCACAAAGAAGGCGGCAAAATTTGCATGCAAATTCTACATGCGGGGCGTTACGCTTATGTTCCTTTCTGTGTATCTCCCTCTTCTACCAAATCGCCTATTTCTATGTTTAAGGCATGGAAACTCCCTGGTTTTATGATTAACTGGACGATTAACGATTATGCACATTCTGCACATTTAGCTCAACAAGCGGGCTATGATGGTATTGAAATTATGGGCTCAGAAGGTTATTTAATCAACCAATTTATTGCAACACGTACCAACAAACGTAAAGACAAATGGGGCGGCAGCTACGAAAATCGTATTCGATTTCCTTTGGAAATTGTTCGTAAAACAAGAGAAAAAGTAGGCAAAAATTTCATTATAATTTTCCGCTTATCTATGCTGGATTTAGTAGAAGGTGGTTCTACTTGGGATGAAGTTGTTCAATTGGCTAAGGAGCTTGAAAAAGCTGGTGTTACGATTCTTAATACAGGTATTGGCTGGCACGAGGCACGTGTTCCAACCATTTCTACTAGAGTTCCTAGAGCAGCTTTTGCTTGGGTCACCAAAAAGATGAAATCGGAAGTAACGATTCCTCTTGTAGCAACCAACAGAATTAATATGCCTGATGTTGCAGAAAAAATACTAGCCGAAGGTAGCGCAGACATGGTTTCTATGGCTCGACCATTTTTGGCAGATCCTGAAATTGTCTTAAAAGCTATTGAAGATAGAGCCGACGAAATCAATACTTGCATCGCTTGTAATCAAGCTTGCTTAGATCATGTCTTCGATCAAAAGAAAATCTCTTGCTTGGTCAATCCTCGTGCGGGTCATGAAACAGATTTGAATTATACTATTGCTAAAAATTCAAAAAGAATTGCCGTAGTTGGTGCTGGCCCTGCGGGCTTGGCAACGGCAACCGTTGCAGCAGGCAGAGGACATCAAGTCACCTTGTTTGAGGCAAGCCATGAAATTGGTGGTCAATTCAATATGGCAAAACAAGTTCCTGGCAAAGAAGAGTTTTATGAAACCATCCGCTATTTCAACAAACAAATTGAATTGACTGGTGTCGATCTGAAGCTCAATACAAGAGTAACTGCTGAAGATTTAGCAGGAAAATTTGACCATGTTATCCTTGCTACAGGAATCAAACCTAGAGTGATTAATTTGGAAGGTGAAGATCACAAAAAAGCATTGACCTATATCGAGGTCTTGAGAGAGAAAAAACCTGTGGGTAATAAAGTAGCCATTATTGGTGCAGGAGGTATTGGTTTTGATGTCGCTGAATTTCTTTCACATGAAGGAACACCTCCTAGTGTAGACATTCCAACCTATATGAAAGAATGGGGCGTTGATATGGCTATTGATGGCCGTGCTGGCCTATTAAAAGAGGCAGTCATTCATCCTTCTCCTAGAGAAATCTACCTCTTGCAACGCAAGAAAACGAAAGTTGGTGGAAAGCTAGGTAAGACTACTGGATTTGGGCACAGAGCCAGCCTAAAGAAGAAGCAAGTAAATATGTTGAATGGTGTTAGTTATATCAAAATTGACGACCAAGGTTTACACATAAGTATTGATGACAAAATTCAAATATTAGATGTTGATAATGTCATTATCTGTGCAGGTCAGGTTCCGTTAAAAGAATTGCAAGAGCCTTTGGAAAAAGCAGGTACTAAAGTCCATTTGATTGGAGGTGCTGACGTTGCTGCTGAGTTAGATGCAAAACGTGCTATTAACCAAGGTTCTCGCCTTGCTGCTGAGTTATAAGTTCTAATAGACTTTAGATCTGAAATTTGGGCAAATAATACGATTTATACCGTTATTGGTTGTAGATATTCGTGTTATTTGCCCTTTTTTAGTTGATGGTAGAATGCTGTTTACATCAAAGTTATCTCCAATTTAAAACCACCACAAGAATACACTGAAACAACAAATTAATTTTAATTAAATTAAAAAAAATGAACCCTAGCAGACTACCCATAATTTTTATTAGCCTAATAACCATTTCAATAATAAGTTCGTGTGCTACGAAAAAAAGCAGTTCACTCGGCAATCTGATCGCCAGAATGGAAGTAAAAGAACCAATAGAAGGTGTATGTGATAATGCAAATGTGATTGCTATTTTGCCTTTTCCTGGTAATGGACAAGTTAAAGCAAAAGCTCCAAAAACAAAAGAAGAACTAACAATCGAACTAAATTCTACCTTATTATTTTTGACCGATAAACCTGATTATGAAGATAAAGGAATGGTAAATTTAATCATAAATTGCAAAGGTGAACTAGTAAGATGTGAGATAGATAATAAAACAAAAAGCCCTGAACTTGATCGCCAAATAGTTGCTGTATTTACAAAAATGAAAAAATGGACTGCTGCTACAGTTAATAATCAATCCGTTGATACATCAGTGTTGTATAGCTTTACCATAAACAATGAGAAAATAGCACTAAATTAATCCTAGACGTGTATTATAAACTCTATTCCACCTGAAACAAACTCAATCATTAAGTATTGGTATTGAAAAATGATTGTAGAGGTTTCTTATGATACATAAGCTAATCTTTAAAAGAACATAATTCGAAAAGCCCAAAGATTCGAAATAAAATCTAAACTAAAATTAACGAAATCATTTGAACCTTTTCTTCTTCTTTCCATGTTCTAAATAAAGACTTTTTAACCAGAACTTATGTACAAAAACTACTCAATTAAAGATATACCATCTCTTATAATTAGTTTAGGTGCTTTTGCACTTATTTTTTTCGTTTGTAAAGAAATGGCTTGTGTGTTTAAAGGCCTACCTTTAAATAAAACTGACCGTGGTCTTGTTTTGTTATCAACATTCATCATATTTTTAGGCGGAAATTTTGCATATTTCTATTACTCCTTTATGAATATAGATAAAGATCTTGCCATTCAAATTGAAAAACAAAAACTAGAGCTCAGGGAAAAGAAAGTTCCAAAGCATAAAAGAAAACGAAAAAAACAAATTAAGCAAAAAAAATAAAAACCTATCGACCATAGAGTTAGCAGACAATCAATTTGTTATGCAAATGGTCGATAGGTTTTTATTTTCCTAAGGTCCTCCTATCCTACCACTTTGATTTACATACATATATATAAACAACAAAACTCCTAGAAAAAATAAAACTCCTAGAATAACAACTACATAAAAACTAAATTTAGCTAAATTTAATAGAAAGATTTTTTTTCCATTTTTATCTTTTGACCTGTCCATTTTATTACTTTTTCTAAGATTCAGAATGCATTCTTTTAGGTGAAAAATTGTACTCGTATTTCATCCCCAAAAATCGTACATCACAGATACACATGTTATCGATTATAAAAAAACTAAGATTTAATTGTCAGACATTATACATTAAATCAAAGCATAACCAAACCAAAAAGCATGGGGTAATTCATCTGCTACAATAAAAACGCCATAATAAAGTATATAAAAACCATATATCAAAATCATCATGGAGGTAAAGGTTCGTGTTTTTTCAAGGCTTACTTCATCTCTTGTTAAATTTTTATAAACAAGGAATAAAACTTGTCCGTCTTTTTCTAAAATCTCACTAATGCTATTCAAATATTTTTTTAAAAGTTGCCCATAATAAATCAAACATCCCCCTATTACTGCTAAACCTATCTGAAGTAAATGGTCTTGAATTTCAATTTCATCAAGTACCAATAAGTGTATCATACCTAAATTCAAAATAAAAATTGAGCCAATTGACATAACCAGTAATCTATTAAAAACTAGCCATTTACCTTTCTTTTCTAAATTATTAACTATTAAAGTTTGAAGCCCATCATTTGAACTAAAATCATCTATTATTTCATCTATATTGAGGAACTAAATTTAAATAATTCTACACAAAAAATAAATTATGTATTTTGAATTAAAACTAAGAAACCAATTCTAAATTAAAAAATGAATGGTCAGCTTTTAATAAAAAAAGGTATAAAAGGAAAAGCTTCTCAATATCAAGAAACAAATACTATATCTGGAACTACACCAGCATAAAATATGGTGTTAAACATTCAACATATAAAACCTTCCACTCCCATTATTACATCTCTAATTAAACGAAATAAAATGCCTCTTGATCCTAACAAAATAGATTCCGTTTCGTACACATCTATCGGTAGTAAAAGCTAGTATCTAACTATTCCTAATTCTTAAAAAAAAATGAATTGATGAAAACAAAGGACATCTCAAATCTAGGTCTTATCTCTGAAATGCTTGATGAAAATATTTATTGGGACATCATTGAAAAATCGCTCCTTAATTCATCAGGGGAAGAAGAACAAGAACAATTCTTAATTATTGAAATCTCGAAACGCTCTCCAAAAGAAATGGTAGGCTTTAGACTAAGAACTGATAAATTTCTTTATGATACATACAATTCTGAAATGTGGTGCGCAGGGTATATATTAAATGAAGGTTGTTCTGATGATGGTTTTGAATACTTTAGAAACTGGGTTATTTCCAGAGGAAAAGAAGTGTATTATAAGGCCAAAGAAAACCCTGATAGCCTTATTTCTGAAGTTTCCACAAATTTAGAGTTCTATGAGTTTGAAACTTTTTGGTATGTAGCATTAGAAGCTTTTGAAAAAGTCACAAAAAAAAGATTATACGACTATATTGATTCTGATAAATTCAAAACTCGTGAAGGATACTATCCTGATTTTGAATTTAATTGGAATGGTGAAGATATAAATTCTATGAAAGCTATCTGCCCTAAATTATTAAAAGCTATTTGGGAAGAGTAAAAAAATAAACTGGAAAAAGAAAAGACAGCACAAAACAAATTGCAGTTGAATTATTCGCTAAAATTTCCAATTAATCAGGACAAATTAGAAATTCAAACGTATTAAAAATGGATGACTTACTAGACGATTTTCATGAAAAAGAAACAAAGAAATCAAAGCCCCATGTTTATGTAAAAGGTATTGATTTCATGGCAGTTGTAGCCATTTTTAAGAAGAATGGCATAAAACATACCGTTGAAGAAATAAATTCACTAAATAACGAAAATCAATTATCACAAGAAGATGTAAGTTCTAATATTTTCTTTTCAAAAGATGATCAATTTGTCGTTAAGAGAATTCTCGATGACTTTTATGAAAAACAACATCTTGAATCTTTAGGATTTAAAAAAAATGGCACTTCCCCCCTAAAAATCATCGGGTATTTTTTTCTAATACTCTTCATTATTTATCTCCTAATTTTCTTCTGATCAATTTGAATGAAATAGGTGGTTTTTTTTAAAAAAATTCATGGCTTGTAAAAATCTAAATAAAACAAGAGGTAACAAAGTATTTATGACCATATGAAGTAGTAAAAATTGTCAAACTACTATGGCTTGTTTCTTTCCAAAAGTAAGGAAATTTCAAATTGAATTAAAATGAAAGTACTAATAATATATTTATCTTTTATTATCACCTTCTTTTCATGGTCTTGTAAAGAAAATTCTAATCCTTATGGCTTAAATAAAGAATTCCCTTCAATGAACTACGATTCAGCTATATCAAAAATTCAACAAAATGATACGCCTATTTTAATATACTTTAACAGTATTGGATGTGTTAATTGTAGAAAAATTGAAACTGAAATAATAAACTCTAAGAAGACGTGGAAGAATATGCAAGAAAATTATCAATTCATAAATTTATACGTAGACGATAGGACTAAACTAGATTCTACAAAATGGGTTAAAGCTCCTAATAGTAGGTATTATGCTAATAAAGGGCAGGTTAATTCTACAATACAAACAGAAATCACTCAATTGGGAAGTCAACCAACTTTCTGCATTTTTGATACCAATTTAAACTTATTACATTCATTTAGATATGGAGAAAGGGATAATTTACACAAAAAAATAAACCAAAACAAATAAAACTTGCCATAACGCAGTGTATATATTCATCCTTCACTTTAAAGAAAGAGTCTTGACGTTTATTTTGCTAGTAGCCTGAAGAACAATTTACTAGCAAACGCTGCGATTTTGTTTTGAGAACACTTATATTCGTTTCGAATAACTGTCGCACAGATTATGCATTCACGCTAGTTATAAAAAAGATAACAAGATTAAGAATTGGATTTATAGAAATGAAACAGAAAAAAAATAAAACACAATCATGGCTCGATAAATTGCAACAAGAAAGTTGGCAATTAGAACTAATCATATCAAGTATCCTCTTACTTATTATAGGCAGCTATGATGATGAAATTCCAAATCTAATTCTAAAGTACAAAACCAATGAGGGATTCAATTTTGCCTATGTTTTTGTTATACTGATTCCCTTACTAGTCTTCATTAAATCTAACTTGGTTGCACACATTTTTCTGAGAGGCCTATGGATAGGCTGTATTGGCCTTCGGTATATATCTACGGATATAGATTACAACTCCTTTGGTTACGCAAGTAAGTTTGATCGCTTCTTAAAAAAGAAGGTCCTTTCCTTTGATGATTATATAGAAAAACTGGAAAGAATTTGTAGTATTATATTTAGCTATTCCTTTTTGATGGTCTTTCATTTTATATCTTTTTCCATATTTATTACAATCATACAAAGTCTAAATCACTTTGGATGGAGTATCTTAAATGGAACTATTGCAGAACCAATTCTTACTATTGCTATCTTTGTTCTAATAATCAGTGGGATATTAAATTTTATTGATTTCATTACCATTGGGAAACTAAAAAAGGCTAAATATATCTCCTATTTGTTTTATCCCTTCTATCGTATTTATAACACCTTTTCACTCGCTTTTCTATACAGGCCCATTCACTATAACTTTATTAGCAATAAATTAGGTAGAACCTATATGTTGTTGATGCTCCCCTATATGCTCTTATTAGCAATAGCTGGAAACCAAGTGAAGTTCCACGAGTATATTTATATACCGATGAAAGAAAAAAGCTCTAATTGGGTTATGGGAAATAATTATGATGATTTGAGGAAAAAAGCACTCATAGACCAGGTTTCCATTGATAAGTTATTTTACAATAAAAACGAACCCATAAAGCTATTCTTAAGAATCGATGATAATGAAGTAACCAACAAATTAATTAAAAAATTATGCCCTGAAATTGCACCTTATGATCGCAATACTTATTCTATTAGCCCATTTGGCGTTCTGAATATCAGTATAACAGATACGTATCATAAAAAAACATCTGCCGCAGCACATAACGCCAAGGTAGAAAGCTCTCTATCTTGTGTTTCGAAAATATATGACGTCTCCATCGACTCTAACCAAATACTATCTTTAGAGTATGTGTTTTATCAACATCCAAACTCTGGAGAACAAGGACTTCTAACTGGTGTTAATATCAATGAATTAGAAACTGGAAAGCATCAATTGATTATAAAAATAAAGCGTCTAGACAACGATACCGTAGGAATTGGAGAAACAATTAAAATTCCTTTCTTTAAAAATTAGTACAATGAAATCCACTATAATCTAAATAAATTCAACGTTTCGTTAACTACTAACAGATATAAAAAGTGAGAATCTTAAAAAGGCATTGATTTATGATATATAACACCATACAGAAAATAGGAGATCTAAAATCTAGACTAGAAGTCATTTTTGACATCAAATCTTCGGATACATATTTCATTGCGCGGTCCCCAAGATGCATTTATTATTACGACAAAAGCTCGCTTAAAGAAATCGCTCGGATTGAGATTCCGATAGATAACACATTTGGTTCAAAAGAGTTAGAGACAATCAAGGACTATTGTTTTACACCAGTTTTTAGTAAGAAAGATCCGAATTCCCCTTCCGAAGGAGCTCATAGATATGCTGAATTACATGCTTACTCAAAAGACGGCTTTATGTGGAGCTACTATTTAGAGGACTGGAGCACAGGTTTTAATGCGGGAGGAATCTTTGCAGTGAACGATATGATTGTTGTCGCAATCAGAAAGGGAAAGGT
>JAVCKV010461021.1:0-12061 GCA_032274145.1 Herpochondria borealis | reverse complement strand
GAGACCCTCTGTTCGCGAGTTTTGAGAGAAAATCGAGAGGCGAAAACGAACACGAGGTCTCTGTTGCGTGTTCGACCCTCGGTAATTTACGATTTTCGAACACAGAAATTCGAACACACAAATCTATTGCGTGTTCGGCCCCCGGTAATTTACGGCCTAAGGCTGAACCGAATTATGACCATACACTAGTCCTGAGTCGTGGGTACGCGTACTTTTCCACGCTCTGTTCGCTCTGGCTTTTTCGCCTGTGCACCACAAAGCAGTCGACATCAAAAACCAGAAGCAATACAACAACGACGTAATCTACAACATCATACACCATCATGACGAAGCGGAGTATCAGTGAAGACAACGCCGAAAACCAGCGGCCCAAGAAGCGTCAACGAGTCGAACTAAGTGTTGTGGCGACGACAACGGAAGACGATGTAGTTTCCGAATTAACTGTACCTGGTGCCAACTTTAACGAGGGTGAAGAGAACAATGGCTCTTCCTCTTTCCTCGCACCAACTGCTGCCAACTCTAGTGTGAGCAAGTTCTTCAAAGATAGACATCGAACGCCACCAAAAGGCTCAGAAGATTGCTTCATGCGTCCGATAATTGAGAAAGCGAACACGATTCTTCCCAACGGGAAGAAATGGCAAGATCTTGCGGAAGAAGAACAGCTAAGACTCACCTTTATCATACTGCGAAATCACCTGACGTACTTACGCGAATTTTTGACGGAAGGGCATCCGTTCATAGTCAAGTTAATTAAACAGGGTGTAACTTCTGCGGAGCAGGCAGTGCACCAGTCTCTTCTGCCAGGCACAAAGTGTGGCCAGCGAATTGGACGCATTATTCACCAGGGTGGAGACGTCATCACAAAAGTATGTGACCGTTCATCTCTACCAAAGACTGCGTTGACATTCTCGGAGTATCAGGCCCAGAGACCGATATGGAGAAAGGAACGAATCGAGAGCACAACAGTATTCACTGAGGTGTATGATGGCAAACAAGTTCTGCCATTGATCCGGCTGCAAGTAGAAGGGTCCGATTTGTGCTACATGATTCAAACATCGAATGGATTGTACTATCACTTGATGCTTCGATTTATCCGCGGTGATACAAATATCAAGCCCTTCAATTTGAACAACGGCAGATACACTCGTGATGTGTGTACAGACGAGATGTCGTGCATGCACGCTTTCTGCGGATGCGGTACAATCACCACAGAGTACATCAAGGATGTGCTACAGCTCTCTAATCCTGGGTTTCCTCGAGACGAGATGCTCCGGAGTGTTGATTTCATGACGATGCCCAGTGCCCAGGCGGGTTTCGAGGCTCTAAACAAATCAGTGAAGCGATATGCACCTGGTTTCATAGACATCAAGGTCTTCGACGAATTGTTGGAGAAAACGCCGTTTCCTAAATTGACTGGAGACTTCTCAAAGAAGACCCGCAACAAGTCGACCGGGAAACACACCCTCTTGTTAGTTGGAGTCCGAGGAAAGACAGCGGAGGATATCCCTGATGGTGGCGGATATTTTGGCATTTTCCAGAATACTTGGAAAAATCGTCCTATTTGGCTCGAACTTGGCTTTGACCTCCTGCGTTCAATGGGTGGCATAGTTTATTTCATCAACGACGAACTCCCATTCGATAACCAACGCCCTTCTGATATTGATTATTCAGAAGTACTCGCGATGAGCAGCATGTCCTCTCCTCCACCATTTGCGATCTGTGAACGTGTTGGTGGTGATCACGAGGAAGACAGCGAGACTGGCGGGGACAGCAGCGATATCGAGACACCGAGTGTTGATGTCTGCCACGAGCTTCCGTCTGCTTTCCAGTTCGATCCACCTACGGATGGCATTTATATCATAGAATAATGTACCAAAGTGGTGTTTACAAGCATAGCTCAATACTCTGTCCTGAATATAACTTTGGGAGAATTTCTTGCCATAGAGTAAGTATCTTGTCGAAGGACCTGCGACCTTCCGCATCACGAATCGGACAACATAGTCATACTGTACTACGAGCCAGTAAGCCCGCGTCTGTGCACTTTCCAGAAAACGCCTAGAGGCTATTTGTACGCGAAATCCACATACAAATCTACCCGATGCTCACCCCTCTGGAACCGGGAAAACTAGCTGCCGCGCTTCATCTGCTAACCAGGGACATTTTCCAGCTCTAGTAGACTTTCCAATAATTATAGGAGATGCTAGTTAGCACAAGCTGGCCCTGATCTTCATTATGCCACTCTGTCGTGGATATGATACTGGACTTGGATTGGTGTCTTGGAGCTTTGCAACCCTTCTCTCTCACAATAACAAGAGACTTAAAAGGAGTCCGAGCCCGAGCTTTTTTACAAGAACAGCCACAACAATGATGTCGACCATTCCTTCGTCTAACGAGACTATCATTCTGAAGCGTACTCCTCCCATGGCTCCGCCAGTGAGGCGAAGACGACAAGTGAATGATGCAGTCAGCAACAATTCTGCTGTTGTTGGCAAGAAGCGTCGCAACAGACAACAGCAGCCACAACAGTCAGTAGCTTATCCAACACGACATGCCCGACAAGTTTAATCAACAAGGTCACGCCACGTTTTGAGCAATGACGTAAACCTGCTCGGTGTGGTGTCATGCAGCAACAGAACGATGAGCAGCGCGGGGAACGGGAATATCAGTCATGATATGAGTATTGTACACCTTTCGGTTGCGACGCAGGCGAGGGAAGAAGGCTCGTAGACGTAACGAGACCACATTCATATATAATAAGAGCATTTGTATTTCTATCATCTTATAAACTTACTGGCAGTTTAATTGTCCCGCTGCACACCATTCAGAACGCTCTTTCCTGCGGATCCAGAGTTGATACAGTGAAAACGTTTCGCCAACAACAGGTTTGCCCTTCATTTTCACAGCATATCCAGAGACTCAGAAAGATTCGTATAGAACCAGGTCCATGTTCCCTCTGCAGTATCCTATCTACTCCTCAATCACTACAGCTTGTCCGAGATCGACGTCGGCAAGAGTTCAAAGATACCACACAGGAGTCGGCTTGGATAGCCCTTTACCTTTCCAGGATAATATCGAGGATACGGTCTGGAAGACCCAATCGCATGCTCAATGTCCTGCGCCACAACCTCTGGGCCTACTTCACCGTAGTCTTTGTTCATGTCGGTGATAATGTTGCCCGGTTTGATGAGGGACACGTGAATGCCTGACTTTGCAAGGGACCGTCTCAGATTGTCCGACAATCCTTCAAGCGCAAACTTTGACGTTTCATAGTACGCATGCGCCATGCCTGCTTTCCCTGCCACGCTTCCAAAGTACGATCCTATAGTAACGACGCGACCGTTGGTCTTGAGGAGCGGCAAAAAGGTTCGCGTCACTCGTGCCACGCCAATCACATTGGTGTCAAAGACGCGTGATGCAACGGATGTCTCGTCAAGTACATTCTCGGGTTCCTTGTCAGCAGCGTATATCTTTGCCATGGCGTCGCCTTCCGGGTTGATGCCTGCATTGTTGACAATGGCCACGAGAGTCACGTTCTTTTCTGCGAGTACCGCCTTGACGCGTTCGACAGCGGGTTTCATGTCAGCATCCTTGGTGACGTCCATGAGGACTGGAACCAATCGCGCGTCCTGTTCAAGAGCATCGTACTGCTCTTGTTTCCGCACAGTCACCAATACTGTGAAGCCTTTACCAGCCAGGTGCTCTGCGGTGCTTCGACCAATCCCTCGACTTCCACCAGTAATGAGGACCGCCGATCCAGCAGGATTGTGAACGACGCTGCTGGTTCTTCGAGGTAGGAACAATGCGATGACAAGGACACTAACCGTAATAGCCAACAAAGGCATCGGAACGAGTGATTCCATCATGGTGACGAAGATCGCTTGTTTTGTCTCAGTTTTATGGGAAAAAAGAAAGCGTTATAATGACGTTAAATTGCAAAATTTCGCTGATAACATACCGGCACTGTACTACTGTACCACTCGGAAGCGGCAAAGTGAGACGATGAATTGGAGACCAACTAGACTAGCCTATTCTATTCTAGTGCGTCCTTGTGCTTTGTGTACCGCGATTTGAGTTATGCAACAACTATTATGTACTATTTTCGTGTATTTACGTCCCATTGTCCCACTTCTTCTGTTGTCTCGACCGATGGCTTCATACGCCCTTCCGACTCATCGTCAACCGCACGTCTTGGCTTTGGAGATTCCATTGAATGGCTATTTGTATATTTCGTACAAGATTACTCTTGCGGCGCCTCAGCGTCCCTTGATCGTCTCTTTTTGGTGAGACAAAGGGAGTCTTCGGTCCCAAACATTGAGAAGTCGGTGCCCGAGAAATCGTCGTCGTCCTCCTCCTCATTCTCGTAGTAGCCTGGCAAGTCTTTTGGAGATACATCGCTGAAATCGAAGAGAACTTTTTCCAGAATGCAGTGTGTCTCCTCGCTCAACATCTTGTCGTAAGCATCGTTGGCCTTCTCTTCGGGCTCAATGTAGGTTCGCTCCAACAATTCATCTAACAGCTGTGTAGAAGAGCGTCGTGTTTTCGGATACATGCAGGGTGTCTGATGGACGTCTTCTTCGCTGGTCTCTGCGTTAAAGTCAAAGTTGAGGGAGTCAAAGCTGGCAACATCCTGCAGAGACATCATCATCATCGATGTGGTAAAGTTTGAGCTGCGTGAGCGGTCGTGCTTCTTCAACGACTCGTTGATGGTTGTGAAATTTCTCACTGGAGCGTCGTCTCCATTGGCAATAACAGTTGAATTCATGGTGAAGTTTAAATGGGGGCGAGTTTTGTGCCTGTTTCGATCTGCTTCAAACTTAAAGTGTGAGGGAAGAGTGAGGGGTTTGTGTTTTTCATGGGCTTATTCAAAGGTCATTCTTTCTAATCGTATAGTACATGTTTAAAGGTGAAGGAACCCATTGAAGAGATATTTCAGACTCACAATTAATTTAGTAAGCTCTCTATGTAACTGCCCTTACGACCAAAGTAGAACATTTTGAGGATTTCGGATATTGTAGCTTCACGTACTTGGGACAAACTAGAGTAACATCTAAGTCTTTTGAAACAACTGTGAAGCACAGAAATCGACATCCAGAGGGCTTGCGTAACTATGGCCCATGTCCCAGTCATTTCTGAACATATAAGTACTTTTGTTAAGATGCTTTCATATCGTATTTATCAATTTCTCCGACTTGGCCGAAGTCATAGTCATTATATTTCTGCCTCCTCACAAAAAGACACAGGGACCTCTGGACGTCCTCTCACTTCCTCTCTATTACTAATACTGTACCTGGTAGTCTAGTCTTAATGATGAGACTAATGACGTGTGATGCTGACTCACCAAAAACCGGGACTAGCATGTCCCAGCGGTGGCATCAAAAGGCACAGATGGGTTTTCGCAAATGCTGTGTCTGTTTGGTCTCTGAGCGCAACCACCGCCCTCCTGTACACGTACATGTACCAGAAGGGATTGGAAACGATCAATTCGTAGTGTGTCGAAATAGTTGGATTGCATTACACGTACGAATGGAGAAAACAGAGAGAACGGTAGGCGCTATGGTTGTGTGAAGAGGCTCGCAACGTGCCCCCATCACTAGTAAGGGCGAGGAGCGGCAGGAAGCGAGGACTTGGTCACAAAGTGGTAATCCATACACACCCTAGCGACAAGATCTAACATGAACCAACACAGGTAAGGCAGGTTTGTCCCCATCACAAATGAAGCAGTCACCGTCGCTGTAAGAGCAAATGTAGAAACGGAAAACAACAAAAGCGCAGCCTGAAAACGTGAACAAATGCCAGAAAGATTGTCCTGCGTCGTACGGTATAGTGATGGGCAAGCCTCTCAACTCTTCCAACTTCTTCTTACCTCCCACCATTCAGGATCCTCGTCTAATTCCTTTGCTGTCGAGACGAGAACCACCCTGTCGAATGCACACACTCGACATATCCAACACCACAGTCATTCCGCGACGGTGGCCTAATCTACTAAAGATAAATGTGCAGGTTTTACCAACAGGCGAGCGGGCGAACACACTCTCACTGTATTATATTTCACTCTGCATAAGCACATCATACCTCAAGTTGAAGCCAGTTTTGAGGATCACCAACTTTCCGGCTGTTCATTTCCGTTTCGAATATGTGCTCCTTTACCGTACATGTACGGCCATTCATTTCAGAAATTCGCCTGCGACAGAAAGGAAGGCGACACATGTAGAGGATGTCACAGCCAGTGGAAACCCGCTCGAGACATCTCTCCTTTTGGATCACTTTCCCCTCACCCCATGCCGTTCCTCCAACGACCTTCCCGTTCGCCTTTTCCTAGTAACACCGCCCGACACACACGCCTATACCGCGAGTTTCCGACTGCACAATCTCCCATGATATGCCATCATGACGAGTCGCGACTATGATTTCCCTCATGGTGGGTAGTAGAAGAACAAACGGAGAGAGCGCAAGACTGCATCGGTTGGCCTATGTACCACCTACGCGACCATCGCCATCCCGCATCGAGATGCCCAAATCGGTGGGGATTGTATTGAAAGCTAGTCTTCGCATAGACCATACAGCGCTTATCAGTAGAAATCTAGACCTCGCACTTACGAGGTGCAGTCCAATCCAATATACTAAAGTTACTACCTCGGCATATTCCTCTGCGTTGCGCCTATCAGTTAACAGCGCGCAAGGCTGCAGCCACCTCGTCATCCAACACCATATCTCCTTCCTGCATGGCAGTAAGAATGCCCTGCAACTCTTCCTTCATCTCAGACTGTCGCATCAATTTTGCTCTTCGGCCGCCGACTTCTCGCAGTTGCCCCACCCGAATGCAATCTTGTCGATGAGCATACCAGCGCGTCCATGCATACCAACTAGTTCGTCGCCAGGAGGGGCAGTGAGAACAGCCAAGTCGTTGAAATTGCAGCTGATGTCGCCAAACACACGAGAGCTCACTCCGTTTCTGGTATGAAACTGCACGGCGTTGGTTCCTCTCGAGGCCCAGACAGAAGCCTTGGTGATACAATCGTTCTCAGGAACAACAAAAGTTTGGACTTCTCCTCCAGTGCCACCAGCTTGAACGGATTCGCCGTCGATAAAGGTGAGTTTGACACGGTCCACGTATTCTCCAGCAGAGACTGTGACCGACTCAACGCCGCTCCAGTTTTCACCCGTCGTAAAGAAGTGCCCACCTTCTCCCTTACAATGGGAAAACTGTTGGCAAAAGGCGGCTGTTTCTTTTGCCAGGCCCAACCCAAGTAGAGTCATAACAGTCAACTTCATCCACTTCATCTTTACCTTTCTTTTATGAGCATACCCTCTCACGAAAATCTAGGCTTTTGTTTGTATTACCTCTAGATTTTTTTGAACCCAAGGCTGGCGCTGGCCACAACAAAAAATGACGTAGAGATTCAAGATAGGGCAATTAAACTGGCAGTTCTTCTGTTCTCCTGTGTTTTGGAGTATGGCCATATGTGTAACTACTTTTCCACTCTAGATTATCTTATCTATGGCATACTTCTTGAGTATGTAGTTATGCGAGTGGTCGCGAATCCCACAATCCCTTTTCCTACGCAGTACAGTAGGACGCCTTTTGGTTATGTGGGTAAGAAGGTCAGTGCGCGAATTTAAAAGAAACCAGAGCTATGTCATTGCAGAACATGCGACGACTGTTGTCTTGAGCTTGCAGAATCAGCAATACGGGACAACACCACAGGCACCTCGTCTTCCAACACTAAACCTTCTTCCTTCATCGTCCTAAGAACGTTCTTTCAAAGTTTCCTTCAACCCAGACAATCGCTGCATATTTTGCTCTTCAGCCGCCTTCTCACAGTTGCCCCACTCGAATGCAATCTTGTCGACAAGCGCACCGGCGCGTCCATACATTCCAACTAGTTCGTCGCCAGGTGGAGCGGCGAGAACGGTAAAGTCACTGGGACTGCAATCCTTGTCGCCAAACACACAAGAGTCCAACCCGTTTCTGGTGTGGAACCGGACGGCGTTGGTTCCTCTCGAGGCCCAGACAGAGGCCATGGTGATGCGATCGTTCTCAGGAACAACAAAAGTTTGGACTTCTCCTCCAGTGCCACCAGCGTGAACGGATTCGCCGTCGAAAAAGGTGAGTTTGACACGGTCCACGTGATCTCCAGCCGAAACCGCGACCGACTTGACGCTGCTCCAGTTTTTACCCGTCCTAAAAAGATTGCCGCCTTGTCCGTTCTCGTGTGAAAAGTGGCGGCCACATAAGGCGGCTGATTCTTTCGCCCATCCCAACCAAACGAGAGCCAGAAGCATCACCTTCATCATCATGCCCGCCTGTAAAAAAATGACGAGTGCCCACGATACCCTCTCTCACAAAAAATCTAAGTTTTCCGAAAGAAACGCCGACATACTCATAAAGGTACTGTATACTGGCGAATTTAGAACAGTATCAGAGCAAATTAGGTACCTCTTCAAAAGTTGAACGCCACAATCAATCAATCAGCTCATTCTTTTGCAACAAATGGTCGAGTGTCATTGTCGTCTTGCTTGCGCTCATCGTTCATGTAATCCGCCCACACTCAAGACTCACAAGGTCCAGTTGTTGGAATCAAGTAATCGATTCCCGCCAAACTATGCGCAACATCGGCATAGACTATGCATAGCTGACTGATGGCTTTCGGGAATTACGCTTCTTCATCGGCAATTGACCATTCTGATGATGTATTCTGCATCTTCGTCCCTGTATCACCATGAGTTTCCCTGCGTGGAATGTGTGGTGCTCGACCGTTGAGCATGTCTGATGCCGTGGACGACACGGTCGACATTGGGCTCCTCTCCAAGGACGAACATAGTACTCAAAGATCACACACACACACATTAGCAGCAGTCTCCCATAGCTGTAGCTCCGAAAAGTATACGTGGAACGCCCGTCATCATGGGAATTTGTCATGGTTCAGCAACGGCAACTCAATTATTGGACGGGAGATCTTCTTACGAGCAAAAGCTCAAGGATCTGAGCGAGGAATTGGCCGAAACAAAACAAGATCATGTCAGGCAGCTCGAAGTTTTGAACAAACGATTGCTTCAATCGGAAAACATGGTACGAACATACAAGTCTCAACTTGATGGTGTGCCAGCTGGGTCTACCAAGAAGCTCATTGAAGAAAATCTTGAGCGCAAATCGTTTGCAGTACAATCACCAACGAAAGCTACCGACCAAGCGGAGGCGATTCCGAAAATGCTGGCTGTGCTACACACCCAAAATTCGTGCAGTAATAGAGGGTCTCCCGAAGTCATCACATCAATTCTTGAGGAAGTGTGTATTGTCACAGAGAACTGTGCAGAATCTCGGGTTGAATCTCGGGTTGAAATTGCAAACCATGGCGGCATCCGTGAAATTTTGACTGCGATACGTCAACACCAAGGAAATGCTGGTGTTCAGGAATGGGCGTGTCGTGCTCTAAAGAACCTTGCTGTCAACAACTTACTCAATCAAACCAGCATTGCATCAGAAGGTGGTATAGGCGACGTTCTAACCACCATGCAGCGACATGCTGGGTCAGCTGTCGTGCAAGAGATGGGGTGCAGTGCTTTGTCCAGTATTTCTTTCAACAACGAAGCCAATCAAACCAGCGTTGTGTCAAAGGGTGGCATAGTCACCATATTGACTGGCATGCAAACCCACCAAATATCTGCCAGTGTGCAAGCAAAAGGGTGTTGTAACTTGCGGACTCTTGCTTGTGATGACAACGCTGAAATAGAGATTGTATCAGCGGGTGGAATTAACGCGGTCTTGACTGCAATGCGAAAACACAAAGGATCTGCTGACGTACAAGCCAACGCTTGTGGTACGCTGATGAGTCTTGCTTTCCATGACGGCCATGCATTGAAGATTGCACAAGCGGGTGGTGTTAGAGCGGTCTTGGCTGCAATGCAAACCCACAAAACATCTGTCAATGTACAAGTTGAAGGGTGTCATAGCTTGGACACACTTTCTGATGATGACGACACTGCGATGAAAATTGCATCAGAGGATGGTGTTAGTTTGATATTGACCGCAATGCAAGAGCACCAGGGATCTGCCAAGGTGCAAGAGCATGCATGTGCCTTGCTGTGGAATCTTGCTTTCGATGACAAGACTGAAATAGAGATTGCATCAGCGGGTGGAATTAATGCGGTCTTGACTGCAATGCAAAAACACCAAGGATCTGCCGATGTACAAAAGAACGCTTGTGGTGCGCTGAAGACTCTTGCTTACCATGATGGCCATGCATTGAAGATTGCACAAGCGGGTGGTATTAGGGCGGTCTTAACTGCAATGCAAGATCATAAAGGATCTGTTGATGTACAAGCCAACGCGTGTGCTGCGCTGAGGAGGTTTGCTTCGGGCAGCGAAGACGCAGAAAGGAAGATAATATCAATGGGTGGAATATGCCTCATCCTAGTTGCCATGCGAAAACACACTAAATCTGCTGCCGTGCAAGGAGCCGGTTGTGGTGCTCTACGCAATCTTGCTTACGAGTGTGATGGTCGAAACAAAGTTGCTGCGGGGGGTGGTATTGAGTTGGTAGCGACTGCCTTGCGAGAACATGGGGAAGATGACGACATTCAAAAGGATGGTTATAATGCTCTGCGCATGATTTGGGGTCTCTCCGACTGATAAGTTTGACAAGTACACATGGTGGTACGGCTGATGGTGGTGGTGGTACTCATGGTGCTGTTGTACAGCCTGGCCAGGCCACAGCGTTGTAAGATATTTGAACACCTACTAGCAGTCTACGCAACATGACCGCTCGTACATCAAGAGTAGACACAAAATCTGTTGAACTAGTAGTCAATATCGTCACTTTCTACTTCACTCCTTGGCATCACCTGAATCAAGCAGTGACGGCCGAAGAAGGCAATAGATGGCACTCCCCAACACGGGAAGCAACATTGTCGATGCTGCAATAAGGTTTGCTGTCGTTGTATCTGTGTTTGTAGTACGGAGCTTGTAATCTTGAGGAATCAACGAAGCAGCCGTGAGCGACAGGAACGTTAAATCAACCGAGGCCACACTCACGAGCTTGGAGTGACTGGCCATTTCCGCATAGCCGCTGGCGAGAGACGTAAAGTCGCCCCACGGCACTTGAGTCAAGAAGAATAGAGAAAGTGCGACTGTACCGGCGTTGAAGAATTTGTTTTCAAGCCCCTGTGCAGTGACAAAGTCAAGTTCCTCGAGCGTGACGCTGTCTTTGGGAGCACCCCGCAGTACCAAGTAAGGTGCATAGACAAAATATCCCAAAAAAGCTGCCGCCACGACAAACGGGAGGGGTGGAGGACCACCCTTGTTGGATGCTTGTGGAAATGTAAGACACGCCAAGGTTGTGGACATGATGACAAACTGATTAAAGACCATGTAAAAGAGCTCGTTCAGGTCGGGTTTGACAGGATTTTCGAGAATGGCTTGTAAGATTCCATTGTCGTAGTCTGACTGAAACTCTCCAGGAGCGACAAAGACTGTGAACCCCAACAAGGCAGCCCACGCGATTCCGTACTTGATGTTGGATGGGTTGAATGTGTAGCCATCATCGTCAGTATCAGCTACCATTCCAAGTGCCAATGAACGACTTGGGTGAACATCTGGCTTACTGGGCAACAAGGATGGCCTTGAGACTCCAGCTGACTTGAAAGTATCGAGACTACTTGCAGTTGGAGCTGTGAATGCCTGTGTTTGAGTCAAAAGGAGAAGCACAAGGCACAGAACCGTTGAAAGTGCTTTCGCCATGGTGAAGAATAAGTGGAAGAGAAATTGTGTACTCCCTCCGTTCGGATTTTATTGTCCCATTTAGGTACAACACGTAGTAACAAAAACTGTTCTCATCCCCAACGGCTGTTAGGCACATGCCCGAACTCCTCGTCTTCTGACGATCTTTTACATGTATAACACTTATATTCATGAATGGAGTTATTGTAGTCTTAAGTCCATTTTTAACCACTGAAAAAGAGTGGTCCAACTTTGCGATTTCGGTGTACATCTGGAAAACAACTTCCGAGTTTTCGCACATCACAAAATGGCTGGAAACATGGTCAACTTGCCCTCCCAACAACA
>JAVCKV010460912.1:0-12062 GCA_032274145.1 Herpochondria borealis | reverse complement strand
TTAAAGGACCAGCGACTTCGTGTGTCAGCTAGGCGCCCTTTTTGTACGCATCGTTGTTGTTCCGATAAATGGCGTCGCCGACCAGGATCTGTTGAACACGCCCACGCATTTTTCAAAGCCGCCGTTGTGCCTGAGTTGCGTCTCAAGACGACTGGCCGTAGCCTTGCAAATGGCGACGTCAAGACGGCGCAAAAAGTCCTCCTTGTCGAAGAAGCTTGTCCGAATCTTGGGAAAGTGTCGGACTGTGAACTCAGGGGGTCGACGCGAAAACAACCAGTCGAATGGCTTGGTGTGGGTTGCCCGATGCAAGGCGTTGGTTTACGTGTAGCAGAGGGCGAGCGCATATTAACACCAATCAGATGGATGGTCATCGACATAGCAACGCAAAATCGCAATTAGTGAGAGATTGAAATGTACCGCTTGCCCGTTTATCTGAGGGTGGTAAGTTGTAATGAACGCGTTCTTCACCCGAAGGATCGAACACACGCGCTGGACGAACTCAGACACGAAAAGCCATTGTCAGACACTATGGTTGACGGTGGCCCAAACTTTAATACTAATTAATTGAAAAAGGCTTTGGCAAAGTCGTACGCCTTGATGAGTTTGAGAGTAATGATTTGAGTGGGCTTTTTGAACCGGTCGGTGATGACCAAAATGAAGCGGAACCTGGACTTAGACTTGGGAATTGGCCCAAGGCTGTCGATCGCGAGTATCTACAGCTGCTTTTAAGCCGGAAAGAGGCGCATCGATTTGGCTTTCTTAATAAGGCGGACCAGGTTATTGGAGCAACTATCACATTCTCGGGCGGTCGCGGTTGCGTCGGCCGAAATTTAGGGCCAGTAATATGTCTGCCGAAGACGCTTTTGCAACCAATTATGCCCTGTATTTACTGAGATCTTGTGGTAGTGTGCCATTAGGAGCACGCAATTTCGAAGCGACATAGGGAGGACTATTTAGATCAAGTTCTTGTCGCGCGGATGAACCGGGAAAGTTCATCCTTCAAGAAGCATGACCCGAAGCGTCCGACCTTCGTGGCCAGTACTGTATGGAAAAAATCATCGCAGCCCTGATCCTTCAGTATATCTTTGAGGTTGACCGGAGGCGAGGTGTGATCCCCTGCTTCATACTTCAATTTATCACTTGATTCCACTTCTCGCTCAAGTTCACCAGCTCGGATGGCGTCCCTTCCATCTGGTAAGAGGTCCCGAAGGTCCTCCTCATCATCGTCTGACTCGTCTGGAAGTGGTATGTACGATGTATCCTTCCACTTATTTTATGGCAGCTCGCCACCGGTCCTCAGCCCAACGAGCCGCTTTTTCGTAGGTTCGTCGGGCCTGTTTCGGTGGACCATGGTCCCTGTTCTCGATGCCGCTAGTGCAGCCTGCATTGCAAATGTGGCGGTTGTCGTGCCCGATGTCGAACATGTGCTTGCTCTTTTGAACGGACGATTAGGCCACAAGGCCTCTTTACTACGTCTGCTGGTCACGACTCTCACCAGGTCATCGATGTGGAGTATTTCTGCCTGAAACGTGGGTGTCTCATCGTCTACTTCGTCATCTCCGTATTTTCTGTTTGAGGTACTCGGGAGAGGGCGTCAGGGACTTGGTGGACTCGGACCAGGGGTAGATTATTTAGTACTAAAAATCCATGAGGCACAAGCGCCGCATCAGCCGTCAGGTGGGGTCATTCAACGTCAACATACAATTGAGCGCCGCGTGTTCGGTACGAAACTTGAAGTGACACCCCTCGAGGTACGGAATAAGGGTGAAAATTTTCCACACCGCAGCGTAACATCCGCATTCGATTTCTGAATAGTTCCAGTTGTATTCTTCAAAGTTTTTGAGAATTACCCCAAGGTTTCCAATCATTCGGGTTCCTCTGGTCCTGCTGCTGAAGGAAGAGGACGCCGATTTCGTACTGGGAAACATCGTAGTCGACCATGAATGGCTGATTGCGCATCGGTAGAGCCAACACGGGTGGAGAGGCAAGCACATCTTTCAAATCTTCGAACAATTTCTCTTTCCGATTCGTAGGCTTCATCGGCTCCCCCAGTCTATACCGCCTTCCCTCTTGAGCATGTCCGAAATTGAGTGTGAGATCTTGGAAAAACCCTCGAAGATAGACTTTCGCCGCTCCTAGGAATCTCTTCCTCTGTATTGGGGTTTGAGAGAAGAGTGATTCCTTAATTTCCTGGATGGAATTTGCGTCTTGATTGACGCCCAGCGCACCGGGGATAATTTGAGGCCCCATGTGCTCCACCAAGGCTAGAAAGAAGAAGCACTTATTCACTTTCAACTTGATTCCAGCCTCCGGAAACAACGAAAAGGCTTGGTCCAGATTAACCATGTGTTCCTTATGTTCCTTGGAGAAGAATATTACACCATCAATGTACACCAGACACATGCGCCATCTCACACCATTCAAGACGATTTCCAGGGCTCTTTGGAAGGTGGAAGGGGCGGTTCTCAAACCAAAGGGAATTCGCTTGTAGCGATACGTGCCCATGTGGCCCTTGAATGTCTTTTCCCCAGTCTTTCTCTGCGATCGGGACTTACCAAGATCCCCACAGCGCGTGCAACAACAATAACATCTTCGAATTATTCAGGCTTTCGATGTAATCGTCAATCCTAGGGATGGGATACGTATCGGGGATCTTCGCTTCATTGAAGCAACGGAATTCGATACAGAAACGCTGTGTACAATTATTATTAGGGACGAGGGGAACTGGACTTACCCATTCCGTCTGAGCCGGCTCAATGATGCCGGCCGCGAACTGATACTAGATATGTTCACGGATGAGGTCACGTTTGTCGGGCCCCGCCCGGTACGGCTGCAGTAGGACTGGCGCCGTTCTGTTCTTGATTTTAATGCGGTGCTCAGTTGCTTGAATTTTTCCTAACCTTCTCTCGAACACAATAGAAGATTTTATGGCGATGGTACCTAATCGAAACCCCAGCCTCGAGAGATGGGGTAATCCGAATCCAGGTTGGAGAGATTAACAACCTCTTAATCCAAGAGGGCCCCAGCGTAGCGTGCCGAATCGTGAGCATATGTTTTGTCACGTCGGTGCAGGTACAAACCACTTCATGGGTTCATGTTCTATGATTACCCCAGATAAGAGGGAAGCAACTAAGCAGGGAATTATTGCCGTCAACTATCAACAGCGAGCTGTGTTACCGCGCTACTATTGGTATGTTGCGGTGCTTACACCGCTGCCGCTTTCTAACAGAGGCCCTCCGAGAAGAGCTGACCTTCCAAGAGTAAAAGCTGTACCTCAACCTCCACCGGCGGAAAACGTTTAAGGGGTTCGGAGATGTCCCCACGGACAGTACCCCAAAGTGCTAAGTGGGGGAGGAAGGACGGAATTTTTCTGTCAAGAAGACGAGAAGGAGAATGAAAATGATTATCTTAGTATCCGCAAGCTTCGTGGAGAGCGAAAAGGATTGAACTTATCCTTCGACGGCGAAAAAGATCTGCCCTATGTGTTGCCTCCTTATGTATCGATGCGGGAATATTACCGCCTGAATAACCCAGGGTTCGCCCTTAGTCGGCATAACTACAAGTTACCAACTCAGCTTGGTTGGGAGAAGGAAGAGAAAAATTATGTTATCACAATTTTAGATACTGGCGCTGGACCGAACTTGGTCGTAAGGAACATCTTGTCGCCAAATGCCTCGGCAAACCTTGGTACCGAGACAAAGCGTATCTAGTTGATTAATTTTAACGGTAGGCGTTCACCCAGTAGCGGGATGGTTGAGCTTAACCTACTAGTGAAAAATTACACCTGTACAGTTACCTTCATCGATGGGCATATCGATGCCTTGTTACCACGAGAGAAGAAGATACTTCTCAAGGACCAATCGCAAGTAGACATTCATCGTCGACATGCACACTCCATTAACGTAAGGTACACGAAGCCAGAGAAAAAGGGGAAATATATTCTCTATAAGTTTCGTAAGATACGAGTAACATAAAGTATCATGCTACCCTCACAGTTCGAAACTTTTATCGCAGCAAAGTGTGACGATGCAGGGAATTTATTCCTTCATCACGAACAATCTTTGTTCTATTCAAGGAAGTTCTTCAAAACAAACGGCTTCGCAGAGATAAGGATCATGTCCCTTTCACAGTCTTCGTAGCAAACTTCTCGGACACCGAGGTCCGTTTACACAAACGGCATATATTGGGGGAAACTATCACCACTCCAGACGATATGGCAGTAATTGCCGTCGGCAGCGATGGTAAGCTCCATACTTGGGAACAGAAGAAGGAGACAGTTGATCTAGAAGATCTCGATTGGGGCCCCCTGAAACCAAATTTTGTTTCCAAGGTAAAGAAAGTGCTAAATAAGCATAGTTCGATGTGGCGAGGTCAGCTAGGAAAGGTGATTGTGAATCCTCAAGGAGTGAAGTTGAAGAAGTGTTTTACTCCGTCCCATGCGCACCCTTTTCGTGTAGGTCCGCAAGCACGTGAGGCAATCGAAGCAGAAGTCAACAACATGCTGAAGAAGGATTTTATCGAACCCGCGACATCTGAGTGGGCATCACCAGTTGTGTTAGAACTCAAACTAGATGTGAATTGGAGGTTCTGTTTTGACTACAGAAGAATAAATTCCTAAAATCTTAGGGAAACACATCCCTTGCCAAAGATAGATGAGTCTTTGGATTCAATCGGAGACGCACAGTATTTTTACCACGTGTAGTACGGCGCAAAGGGGACCGCGCACCGACGTGGGAAAAATAGACACGTTTAAGCCCACCCAGGGTAGTCGGAATCGGCTGCCACTTCGCTACTCTGCCACTCGGGCCGGGCACACTCTGGTGACTGTAAGGAATCTGCGACTTTGCTACTCTGCTACTTTGGAGTGTCGTGGCTACGGATTTGTCGGGTTGGGTGATTCTTTTATTGGGTGCTACCCTTGTATATTAGGCTCACAGTTTGGCCACACTACATTATCTGAGGGCGTCTAAGTTATTGAACTCGGCATTATGGAGGATACTGTAAGTGCAAGTGGCACTCTGTGTAGTTAGTTTAAGGTGTTTTTGACTTTGGGCAGTTCTAGGAAACCAGCCCCGCCTTGGGCGAGCGCCCAGGCGCCTCATAAGCTGGCTGGGCGGCGCCGCGTCGGGGTTGGAGAGAGCATCAACTGTGGTAGAGAAGTCTACCATAAAATTTAATAATTTTTCCCCGTCTTGTCTTCGTTTTTCCCTTTCTTTCCCTCCTTAACCTCTTCATTTTGGGTTGGTATGTAGGAACGCTGCAAATACGCACACAACGCAGGGTCGGCGAAAATACGCCCTGCCACACCTGCACGATGTCAACTTCATCGCCACGACCTGCCCCTCCGTTCTAGCTCTACCACTTCCCGCCCTCTTGTGTGCTGCTTTAGGCGAGCTACCCGCAGCACTATAGATAGCACCAAAGCAGGTCAGAGAAGTCTTGAGAGCCATACTTTCGGAATTCTAAAGTTTTTGTGCCGCTTTTGTAGGGAGACACGGCACACCACCTTCAGCTGCCCATACCTGACTATAAAAAAAAGCCTGTTCTTCGCATTGCAGTTCTACCAGTGGTTTTTGGGGCAGGGTGGGTACGTCCAGGACCGTCGAATCCAAGGCGCAGTGCGTAGGCCCTACGAACTACCCGCGTTACCCGTGCCGGACGTCACTGGTAATCACTCCAGGCCTGCGCCAGCTGGCGTAGACCATACATACCCACCGAAACATGTTACAGTTCGGGACGAAATCGGTGAGCCTACCCTTGTCGACCTCAACACCACTACCAACACTGTGGTGATTGTAGCGGACTTGTGTCCGCCGGATCCCGACTCAGATAGGTATCATGAGTCGGAAAACGCCAGGGTATCTCCATAGATAAGCTACATCACGCCCGGTAGCTAGCGTAGTTTCTGGCAGGCGGAAGACCTAGGTATAAATAAATAAATTGTTGAATTAAAACCTACTGCGCCTGCGTTGCCATTCTCTGCACCACCACATCGGTCTTCGAAAGACGTCAAGGACCCACGCGTGCTCCTGGCGTCTGCTGCGACCCAGGAAACGCATGTACCAAATACATGTCCGTCGTCGACCGACATGAAGGGCCTACAAGTAACACCGACGCCTTCCGACGATCCGAGCTTGCAGGAATCATTAGGAACTTATTCCGAAAATTCGACACGGAATCCGGGTGTCTCTGACGCCAACTGGCGTAAGCAACAAAGTTGGGCAGTACGACACGAGAACCGACGCTGAGCTGCCTAATCCCATCGAAGAGACACCTGCGACGTCCTAAACAGTGCAGACGTCCTCTTCGCGGTCGTTTCTAAGGCTTTACCGATGACAGTTCACGATGTGCTGACGAAGAATTCGCAGCAGTATGTTGTCACAGGGTCGTTTAATGTCAACCCAACGACCATGCGCACGACCCTTATCACGTTTGACACGTGATCAAGTTAAAAAATCATCTAGAGGCATATCCTCCCAAGTACTTGGGAGGACTACCTCCTCCCCAAAGTGGATGCACCCATTCTAGGGAAGCCAACGGGAGGCCATTGCGCACCCTTTGTATCCTTAAGGGGCGATTCAGCCTCCTCAGCCACACTTTCCGGACGCCCATGATCCTGGTCGAACGATTGACTGTGGCAACCATCGTTGGTACCATGTTCATAAATTGCCACGTCGATGCGATATTGTGCTGAGTTAAGCGTATCAAACTGTTCAGATGATGTGTCGTGCCTATCATCGCGGACGTGCAGTGAACCTCCCTTGATTAGTTCGAGCCGGGTGAGGGTACACGAGTTGCAGACGACTCACCGCTGTAGAAGAAGGTCAACGAGCCATTGCCCGCCCATCACATTCGCTTATCAAAGCAAACGGTGGTGCCGGCCTACACCCAGTGCTGGGTGCAGATCATCACGACGGCCCTTAGTATTTTGTTCTTCGAAGCCAAGGCAGCTGCATCGTATCAACAAAAGATCCTTGTCGCCGTTGGGGTCATAAAGGCTACGCCTGAATGAACCTTCCTCATACTCTTGAGTAACTTCGGTGCGATACCGGTTACCTAAGGGGATGGCGTTGGCAATCGAAACCCGGAATTCCTTTATGTTAGTAAACGCCGACGGGCCGCTGATTAAATTAATTGATCAGAGCCGTAGAAGTAGACGCCAGATGGCGAATATCGAATGAGGAGGAATCTCCCGATTCGTGGCGCGAACAAGTTGATCACTCCCAATTATCGGAAGACAATTTTTGAGTGCTGTTACAGCATCGCCATGATTTCGTCTTTCAGCTTAAATACGACATCATTTCGATGCTGTAATAGAACTGAATCATGTGGGGGTCCGGACTCCTGGGGGAGGTGCGTGCGGTCTCGCATCGCATCAACCTCAAAGAATTATCGAAAACTTTTAAAGCCATGCCCCAGCGTGCGAGCCTGAATCGGAAGAACGTGATCGAAGAGACCATCTACAACCAGCTGGCCGCAGGGGTGGTAGAATCGGCTAACACGTAATGAGCGTCGCCCGTCGTTTTCGCCCCTGAAAAGGATGGTAAGCTTTGTTTCTGCTTCGACTGTCGACGTCTGAACGAGCTTATCGTCGCAGAGTCCTCTCCGCTACTGCGGATGGAGGAATCCATTGAAAATCTAGGGTATTTTGAAGTATTCAAGAATGTAGACTTAAAACAGCGATATTGTAAAATAAGCTGCCTCCGGAGGACCATAAGAATACTAAATTCACATCTCAAGTCGCTACCTTCAAGTAACGACGTATGCACTTCGACCTCTGGAACGCCATTCCGCCTTCCAGCGCCCTCTGGATGTCATCTTGAGAGGCATTCGGTGACAGAAAGTCCTCGTTTACTTAGACGAAGCCATCATGTACAGAAAAGATGCACGTAAGCACCTCAAGGGCGTGAAAAAATCCTTGGGCTATTGGGAAAAGCGGTCATTTTCTTACGCTTAAGTAAATGCAGGTTCTTCAAAACCCAGGTTTAATAAATTGGACTCATTGTTTCGCCCGGCCAGATTTCTTCGGCAGCAGCCAATGAAACACCGTTCGCCTATGTAGAATAACCGACGGATACTAAGTAGATGCGTTAACTATTGCGCGCGGTAATAACGTCTACCGACGGTTCTTCTCGGACTTTTCAGAGAAAGCGCGCCCTCTCAACAATTTGTTGAAGAAGGACGCGGACTTTAACTTCTGCTCGCCGTCTGGCGAGTAGATGGCGGCGTTATCGGTGCTCAATAAGTTCTCGTCAACCCTCCAGTCGAAGGGATTGCCGAAGAGGGAGGGTGAATTCATGATAGACACGGAATCTTTTTACTATCACATTGGAGCTGTAATACTGCATCAGCATAAGTCGCCCTTACACCAGGGGGATGGGTACCCTCGGGGTAATTTTCAAAGGCGTTCTGCAAGGCCGAATTGACCTAATCGGCCATGGGGAAGGAGTGCTTCAGAGTGGTCTGTGCATTCAAATAGCTCAGACCATACGTGGAATGTACGCACGTGCATGTGTGTACTGACCACAACGCCTTGCGATGGCTGATTAAAATAGACGACCCATCTGGCAGACTGGTTATTTGGCCACTCCGCCTGAAGTTGTTGGACTATTCAGTCGTCTCCCGCCCCATGTGCGTCCATCAAGTCTCGAACGCTCTTTCGAAACTGATACAACAGGGTCCGACGATGGAAAGACCCCCATGGACGATGCGATCCCGTCGTATAAATATTAAATCCACCAACACGTCATTGCGGTCACGCGAACACGCGGACAGAAAACAAATCCTTACCCTCAAACCGGCCCAGATGAGGTCTCGCAGTCCCCTGGTGTGCCGTCGTCCGAAAACGTACCACGTGACCTCGGTCGACGTGAGCCCATACTGAAAATGACCCCCGCGTCCTCATATTTCAACCAGAACTCGGCTGGGAGGCAGCTGATGTTTGAAATCCCAGAGGAAACTCCATCAGACGACTAGGATTAACCTCTGGAACCAGACGCGGTGTCCGAAACGGACAGACCGGCTGGCCTGTACGGTCTTCAGATGCCTACATTGTCCTGCTTACACTAGACGAATTCCTGGCCGAGCGGAAGAAAGACGAATTATGCCGCATGGTTTTGTCTCGGCAGTACCGCGCCGTGGTTCCACCTTTTTCGAGGGCGACGAAGGCATCTTGCGAAGCCGCTTTCCACCGGACCCCGATCCGGTCCGGATCATCATCCCATATTGTTTGCGTCCAGGACTTATTTCAATAGCTCATCACTCCATATTGGCTGGTCAGCCCAGCCTGATCAAGCTGCGTAATACGCTCAAAGCGAATTACTGGCCTCAAAATGTCGCGGACTTGGCCGGTACAGTCTTGAGTTGCTCGGACTGTGATCAGGAACATTTGAAGGAAAGACGGCGCCGTAGATAACTTCACCTGTTCCCAGCGACGATCCGCTTGGACGACGTCGCCGCAAACCTCCTCACGGACCTGCCGAAAACCAAAACTGTTTTTCTCCACATCTTTTTTATATCGTGCCGATTAACTATGCTCGCACAAGTGGTTCCACTTATCCGAATGGAAGCAAATACGTTCGCTTCAGCGATAGCCGACTACTCGGTATGAAAATACGAACCGCCATCGCTTCTGCTAACGGATAACAGCCCGCAGTTTGTACGCGGTTTTTTAAGGTCCGTGTGTCGGATGCTCGGGAACGAGCATCTGGACATGACCACGGCATACCATCGACTGACCAAAGTTTAGGTGGAACCGTAAAACCATACAATCCTGAAGATGTGGCGACAGTACGTAGGCGAGCATAAAAAGGGTTGGGACCGGCATGCGAGTGCGCTCATCATAGCATATACCTGCTTCGTCCAACGCTCTAAACACTTGTCGCAGTTCGAAGTGGTCCTAAGTCGAAAGCCGAAATCGTTTTGGATGTACCCCTCGTTGGACCAACGGGGGAAACAAAAGAGGAAGACCAAGAAATATTCCTTGAAATTCCCCACGCCGCGCTAGCTACAGCCTTGCACGAATAATTAAATTATAGAAGACCTATAAGGCAGACCACGAAAACCGCATTCGTGCCAATTCACGCCCCTTCAGGGCACAAGAATGGGTATTCTTTCACATTGTTCAGCGAACGGGCACATATAACTATCTTCAACCGTCAGCTGACAGTCCAAACCGAGTGCTACTTGGTGAAAACCCTGAAAATGTCACCTTTAACCGCGATGGCATCCGTGACCGTGAGAAAAGTTCGCCGCCCCGAAATCCGTAGAGTAGCCCGCGCCCCATGAACCCACACCCTAGGACTTTCGGGCGAAGGCCACCGAGGATATCCCGGAGTATGAACTCGAGGGCATCCGCGCCCATCGTCGGTCCGATGACGATGGGGCATGGGAGTTTCAATACGAGTGGACCTGGTACACTGACGTGACGTGGAATCCACGCAAGAACGTACCGGAAGAAGCGATATACTGCTACTTTCTGGAACGGCGTACAGGAGGCTCGTTTTAACAAACGGGCCTCCCGCGTATGCCCCACTCCGATTTCCGTCAGGCGATAGCGGTCAAAGAATTGACGATTCAGGGACGATCCTGGCCGTTTGAGGGGGGTTATTGGGACATGGATTTATCATTCCTCTTTCCAAAAAAATCCATAAACACAGACAGGTCAGACGACCGGTTTTAGCCCCAGTGGTAAGCCGTTTTTAGCCAACCACGGCTCCGGAGATCCATGGTCCGTCGGAGGTGGTGGTCTGTTTCGCGAGGGGCGCGCAAGACTTCAGAGTCGCCCATATCTCACCGCCGAGCCAGTACTGTATATATACACCTGGGCAGTGTGCCCCAACCACGCCGACAGAAAACGGCATCATTTATTGGGAATCAATACATAGGCGCGCTTAGAGGCACCGTGCCGCGCGCAGCCGCGCGAAGGACAGGTCTCACCGAAAACGGTCAACCGACCGTTGCTTCTCGAGCCGTAAGCAGTTCTTAGCCAATTACGCCTTATGCACACGACCTTCGTCAGAAAGGCCGGGGGAGAGTGCATCGAAAGAAGGATGAAACCGCTCAGCCGTCAGCTGACAACCAGGCTCGCATTTATCTATTTTGCTTAAAAAGGGGCGTTAGAAACAAAGACCATCACCCCCTCTTTGCCGCCCGGATACTCCGGACAGATGTCATCCCTGTGAAATTTATGCCTTTGATCCTTTTTAGGAGTCAGACCGCTGTGCGTCATCCCTTGGATCGCGGTCTTTTCAGCGGCCTCGGATTGCTGAGAAGGTGCGCAAAATAATCCAGCATCTCTCCCACCTCGCCACCGAGCCGCAACTGCAACCCGCGCCTGGTCGGCGGGATTGAGTGAGATGCGCATCCGCTGACAGGGACTGATTGTAGACCTTCTACGCGCAGCTGCACAGAGACGCAAGAGCTGATTAAAGCCGCGAGCGGAAAAGTCCCTGGCCACTCCTTGAGAAAAGGTCATGATTCTCAGGATATCGGCGCGCAGGCGCGCGAAGAGGCACGGTGCCACTTTTCAGCAGCGTGTAGCACAGGTACCATCAACAACAACGGTCGGAAGACAGTTGATGCCAGATTTTTTCGCCGTTGTTAGCAAAGAAACGCTGCGACGATCCATAGCCGGTAGGTGGTGCTCGTCGGTTTCGCTAGGAGGCGCGCGAGACTACAGCGTCGCCCATGTCTCGCGGACGGTTTTTGTTTCAAGAACCTACCGCGCGACAGTCGTCGCACGAATTATATATCATTCGCCCCGTGGGCGGATGCGTACGGCATTGGAAATGCGGCGCGCGGTACAGGACGCGCAAAGAGAAAACTATGCGTACCACCAACTGTTGTTGTGCGCGGGAGGAAATTTGGTCCCAAATTGCCGCCCGCGCACGGCCAAAAACTTTACTAAGTTTTGGCTTTGCAATTTCATTGTCAAATCGCAAAATTGTAATTTGATTATAAAATTTCACAGCGCCGGCGGATTTACTGAACGTTCGTATTGTAACACTGTATATGTTTCAATTGAGACCACGCGATACTTCCGTACCGCAGCACGTCAGCTC
>JAVCKV010460801.1:0-12062 GCA_032274145.1 Herpochondria borealis | reverse complement strand
GCTCTTTTCTAGTGGTTTTAGCGCTAATTTAGCAATACTTAATGCGTTAGGTAAAACACCAGACAGTAAATTCTTTCTAGATAAACTAAGTCATGCTTCTATGATTGACGGTGCCTATCAAAGTAAAGCAGTGGTAAAACGGTTTAGCCATAATGACATTGAACATTTATCACAACAGCTTAATTCATCCAAAGATAGTCCAGATAAATTAATCGCCTCTGAAGGTGTGTTTAGTATGGACGGTTGTCAGGCAAAAGTGACTGAGCTAGCTAAAATAGCAAAAGCGGAACAAGCATGGCTTTATCTTGATGATGCTCATAGCATTGGTGTTATTGGAGAACAAGGTCAGGGTAGTGCTAGTGTTTTAACTAACAGTAACCAAGCAAATATTACTATGGCAACGTTTGGTAAAGCAATTGCCACTAGCGGTGCTTTTTTAGCGTGTGATGAAAATGTGCATGACTATTTAATTAACTTTGCAAGGCACTATATCTATTCAACGGCTATTTCACCAGCACTGGCTTGGGCGACAGTAAAAAGTATTGAGCTCATTCAACAGGAAAAATGGCGTCGAGATAACATTGCAGAGTTAAGCCGCTTGTTTATTAATTTGCCACCAAGTATCTCTTCTTTGATTGGGATTGGGATTTGTATTTGGTATTATTGTTATAGTATACTTTCCTGGTTTAAGATTAAAAATCGCTGGGTTATCATTTGTTCCTGTTGGATTGGTAGATATCGATCCCGTATTAAAAATGATATTACCCGTTTCTCTATCGGTAATGATCATTTGATCAGCAACTTGTGCAGTAGAAAATGAAATTGTTTTACTCCCTCGTTTAACTCTAATTCGTTCATTATAATTAGTATTCCGTCTTGCCCTTGAACTCCGTGGAGATCTTGTTCTTTTAATATGTTCATACTCTACAACTCTTACCATTGGGTATGTTTTTTTATTTTTCGCACCTTTATACTTACAAATAATTGGTTGAAGTCCTTCAAACTCGAAAGCATCCAATAGTCTATTACCTGAAAAAACATATGGAGACCAATAGGCGAATTTTTTTTCTAAAGGATCAACAGCAAAGAATCTTCCAATTCGTGGGTCGTGCATGCGGTACTTGTAATTGACAGAATTTCCTTTCCCTTTAATTTCATCATCCATTTCTTGCCCTTGGAAGCCGTATCGATAATCCCCACTATTTCCATTTCTGCCTGGCATAGTCATCCCAAAAGGATAATAATCGTTGTAGGCAATAATGTTGGCTTCAAAACCATTCGCCTCTGCTATTTTTTTATCGGTTACCACACTCATTACATTGCCTAAATGATTGGATAATTCATAATTACGCTTTCCTTTATTAAAAGCATAAGTTGCGGTATTTCCTGTTGTAATAGGTGGCGTAATTTCCTTCACCTTTAAACTACAGGTGGTGTTTATGGTTGCTAGTGGTTCTAAATCTGATTTTAAGATTCCTAAACGAGAAGATCCATAAATATTGTGCTCGGACAAACGAAAATTTTCTGTTGCATCTACACAGCCCGATGGAATTAAAGGATCGTTCAGGTTGTTTCTATCGTACTTGTAAACTGCCATTACATTACCCATAGCATCTCTTACATAATGCTGGTAAGTAAACAATCCAACCCTTTCTCCTAGGGATGGTTTTACTATCTTAGTGACCCTATTACCCATAGCATCATATTCAAACTCAATGTCTCTTTCTCCTGCAACTCCTCGTTTAACTTCTTTTACTTTGTTGTAAACCGTCCAGTTAATGTTATCTATGCCTTCTGCAACATCACTTTTTAAACTACCATCTTTGTAGTAACTGTAATTATTACCTGCTTGCGAGCCTACATCAACTCCAGGAAATACTTCACCAAAAGCATCTGCTACATAAGCCAGTTGATTGGTTGCATTTACAGGGTTACTAACTTCGGGGTTAAATGTACTTCCATCTTTTTCGTAATAAAAGTATCTTAAAAAATCCATACCTGTACCACCACCATGTGTTCTAAGCAATCTTAATATATTTCCATTTGGATCATATTTAAGAGATACTGAGTAAGCGTTATTTGAAGCAGTATTGGTCCAATTATTTTGTGTTACCGCAGATTCTGTCCGCATCTCAACGAATCTGTTTAATTGATCATACTTGTAATTATTCGCCATTAAGGGAAGTGCATCGTTGTTTATATCGGCTAGTGCAACCGCCATTTGACCAATGTTACCATTGTATAACCCTCTATAATTTGAACCTGTAGATTGCATGTCAATGTCATTTAAAAAGTCTTTTGATCCGGTTCCTCTGGCTTGATAATCGCCATTGAAATAAGCCAAACTAAAGCCATAGGCATCTTTACCTATACTCGCATGTAAATTACTACCAGCTACTACTCCATCTTTTCCAATTTCTGTTGTTGGATCTAGTATGTTACCGTTATTGGATTTTAACCAGCCTTGTATCGTATAGGCATAATCACAACCCTGCACTTTATCGTCTCCTATTTCCGTTCTAGCCATTGGGCCATGGGCATAATAAAAGTATTTTGCTTCTTGTGTCCACGTCACTTTATCTTGCGATACTAAGGTGTTCGTTATTCTATTATCTGCATCGTATTCGTATTGATGGAAAAATTGATCGGCAGATCCTTCTTGGTAGGCCACTTCTAGCACATTACCACTTACTAAATCGTAGGTATATGCCATCTTTTTAACAGATTGTCCTAAATCTTGTAAGTGTTGTGCTTTGTTTTCTTGCACCAACTCATTTACATTGCCATGTATATCGTAACTGTAATGCGTTGCGCGTTGGTAATCGCGTACACGATGATACCATGAAGGGTTGGTAAGGTTGACTGCATTAACCACATCTTGGTAGGTGGTTCTTGCTATTCTGTTTCTTAGGTTTTGTTGCCCGTTTTTAAAAGGGGTTAAAGTTGTTAAAACTCCTTCTGAAAGAATAGTAAGCGATATTGCTTTATCATAGTATGTTCTGGTTACTTCTGTTATTGCGGTAATACCTGGCCAAGCATTGTTGTATGGATAATCTGGTAAGTTTAAATTAACACTGCTACTCGATGGTGCAGTTGTACTTTCCAATTGCCCTACTTCTATAATTCTTCCTAACGCATCGTAGCGCGTATAACTATACTTATTGTTAACAGCCTGTTCGGCATCTTGTGCTGCAACTATTCTTCCCAAATAATCATACCAAAATTTTGATTCTCCTCCATCGGGAGTATTTTGTTTTACCAATTGGTTTAAGCTGTTGTATTCGTAGTTGGTCAGGTAACTATGTCCTGTAGTTACAGCTGGTGTTTTTATGCCTGCAGCTCTCGCCAATTTTATTGCTTGGTGTTTGGTTTCCCAATCTACAGCACTTAATCCAACGTCCATTCTTCTAACTCCTCTTGGGGGTATGGTTTGCACCAAGTTATTGCCTTGATCGTATTTATACAAAGTATAATGGTATTCTTGATCTTCATGTGTCATATCCAAGGTTTCTACTACTTCGTCTAATGCAAATTTGGTGTAACGTTCTACAAAATCTTTACTTAAATTATCAATATAGCTCTCGTATTGTGTTTGGGCATTGTTCATTGCTATGTTCTTAGCATATACCACACATGGATCTATTCCTGGAGCTGGTGTTGGCATATTAGGCACTATAAATGGTACACAATAAGTGGGTTGCCCACTTAATTCTGCAGCAATAAACTCGCCCAATGTTTTAACCACCTCTTGGGTTGTTGCGGCATACGCTAAATAATCTCCTACATGAGGGCTCATCCATTCTGCCGCAAATTTGCTAAACGGAATGTAATACGGATTATTCCCTTTCGGATTGGTTGTATATGGATTATACGCATCAAAAGGTGCTCCTTCCATTCCTTCTAAATAAGCAATATATCCGTCTACAGCATATTTATATACACCGTAGCAAAATTCTGTTTCGGGTAAATAGTAGGCTGGATAATAGACTTCATCTTGTACTGCTCCTGGTGCTCTATTGTAAGCAGTATTGGCATCTATGTGTGCAATGTACTGCTCGTATTTATTGTAACAATCTACTGGTGTTAAAACTAATGGTGTACAATCTGCACATGCGCCTGCTACCTTAGTAAAGCTAATGTCATCTATCGCAAAGTCGTTTCCGCCACTGGCAACTTCATCGTTTAAAATTTGTATGGTGGCTTGTGAGGTGTTTACTGCTTCCCATAGGAGGAATGAATTGGCCCAGTTACCACATTGAGCCAATCCAGGGTTTAAATCTTTTGCTACTATTGCACCATTGATTCTAACTTGTAATTCTGGAGCTACCCCTCCGAAACCTAAACGCAATACATTTTGATACCACATTGAAAATTCATAACGCTCGCCTGGCACAACATCAACTGTTTGTTCCCAAACAACAGTTGGTGATTCACTTCCATTAGCAATTAACATGTTCCCCAGGCCAGTGTGATCGGTGCAATTTACAAATGAACTATGTACTTCAATAGGATTATCATGAACCGCTATGGTATTCGCCTTAAAAAGAACCCTATCATCATTAGGATCAAAATCTTTATAAGTATAGAGTGTAATTAAATCACCCCTTCCTTGTTCAAAATCGCCATTAACAATTAAGTTTTCTGTTTCTCGTACAATTGGCTCTTCATGGCTTTCCTTCTCACAACAATCGGCTATATTTATTGGTGCTCCGTTTTCATCTATGAACTGCATTTGTACTATTGCTGTTGATGTAGCATGATATAATTCACTCGCAACAGAGACTTGGGCTTCTAACAAAAAGCCTGCAGGGTCAATCACTGAAACATGATCCACACTCAACATACCTTGTAAGGATGTTAACAATCCTGCTGAAGCTACTGGCGTTGTAGGTACTTTTTTCGTTCCTATTGGTATATCAAATTGTACCGTTATGTTTCCTGGTGTTAACAGGTGACGTGTATTAGATCCAGCAATAACTGGAGTTAAGGTATAAGAGGTATGGTTGGTGGTAAATGCTGTATTCAAAGCATCTATTATTCCATCGGCTGAACTATTATTGGTAACACTTCCTTTAGTAATTGTATAAGCACTCATCCCTGCAGCTTCATTTTGAATAGATTCGCTCACGGATCGGTTTACTAAAGAAACTAACGCTGCTGCAAATGCTGTTGGTGGACAATCTGGCGCTAATTCATTTGCACCACCGGGTTCACAACCTCCTAATGCGATACAACTTGTTCCGCGCATAATTACTTCTATCGGAGCATCGCTTGCACTTGCATTGTTATCTTTTACATAGGCCAATACCGTAAACCCATTGCCATTAGCATCTGCGGTTAACTGCTCAAAACTTACAATCTCCCATGCATTGCCTACACCATAATTATTCCAATTGTAGCTATTTGGAAATGGTGAACTCGCATTATACTGTATCTCTAAACTAAATAGTTTTCCGCTAGCATTAGCACAATTCTGAAGGTTTTGCTCTAAGAATGCTCCTGTAAAGTTAATGTTCAAATTACTTCCTGAACTTAAAGGACTCCAGGTATATTCCGCATAAGCAGTGTTGGAAGGAACTCTGCCAGAAACTGTTTCATATAACCTTGGTACAAATTCTGGAACATCCAATAATGCTGTTGCATTGGTTAAGTTTCCTGTTTTGGCTAAACCGTTTAGTAATAATTGTACATTAAATGCATTAGGGCATTGACCGGTTTGCTTCCAGTTATTATATAACGTACCATTCTCTAACCCTTTATTTGTTCCTTCAAACTGACTGTTAATATTCTCATATCTTTTATTAAATACTTCCGCTGGAAAATCATGGGTTAATCCTAAATAAGTGGTATAAGGGTGAGGGGTACTTGTCAGTAATTTTGGTAAAAATCCATACTTAAACAATGATTTAAAACCACTCTTTTCTTTGCCAATGTTAATGTTATAGTAGCCCTCATTTATGGCTACCATGTCTGCTATATCTGCTTGTATCTTTTGCTTTTCGGAAATATACATGTACTTAAATTGTTCCCAGATCTCGGCATTTGTTGCTGCAGTTGTTGCATTACATGGGTTATTACCATACCATCTACCACATCGATCAACGGTTAATGCAGCAACATCCCACATCGTTTTCCACGTGTTGGTTGTTGGATCATAACTATAGTTATCCAATGCATTAAGCATTCTACTGTAAGCATGATTATAAAGAGATACTGAACTATTAAAAGTCTGATAACCTAGCACTGCAGAAAAGGAAAGCAATACAATATCATAGTACTTACTGGTATTACCTCCTTCAAACAGAAAATATGGATCGGGAGATAAATTACCATCAAGCGTTCCTCCAGCTAATCTATTGGTAAAGGCTGGATAAGCTGCTTGAAATTCTGTGTAAGTATTAGACAATAAAAGACGATCAAAATTCTCACTCCCATCAGGTCCTTTATGAGCCGAACAATCTTCATAATAACCATATTCTGGGTGATACTGCACTAAGTTTTCTGCCCATTGGTCTTGAAAAATATTTGCAAAATCATTAACACTTGCTAATTCTTCTGGTGCAACATCGGTTATACCTGTTGTGGTAGCAATAATCGCAGGATTATATACGCTACTTCCTGGTGCTGTTTCTGTTACAGGAACCCTTGATGCGCTTCCATCTACATTTAAATAAGGTGTTATTGGGTTTTGCCATGGGGTTTTAACTACAGTAAACGATCCATGTGCTCTTAATATACTTCCTGCTGACAGCACAGACTTATCATTCCCTATAACGCCATACTGCCCACCTGGGCTAACATCGGCTAACAAGGTGTTATATTGTTCGGTACACAAAGAAATTGGCTCACACGCTTCTGTACATTCTGTGTAAGCATTCTTCCAACGTTGTAAGGTGAAGCCATCTTCCTCTATCGCTGTTTGATAGGTAATAAATAAATTTGTCCATACTTGAGGGGTGTATGGATTGTTATCTGTAAAATCTATTGCTCCTTCTCCTGCATAGGTATTAATTAAAGCCTCTAAACACTCATCACATTCAACTGCACAACTTGTATCGGCTAAAGCTAAAAAGTGCTCTTGAAAATCTGCTAATTCTTTAATGCATCCTTGGGCTTGCCCGTCAGCTATATATTTCTCTTTATATTCTTCTGCTGCGGCTTTATTTACCGTTAGCTTTTTACTTACCGTATAACTGCCCACAGCTACTCCATCTGGATATAGAGTGGCTGTACTCAAATTAAATGTTGTTGGCGGAATGGTTGTGTTACATCCTGTATTAGAATTGTCTACACTACCTAGTGTCGTTGTAAAAGCATCTACTCCTACTTCTCCGCCTGCTGCTGAGGGTAAATACTCGGCCGCACATTTATCTTTCATACTCAGCTCTAAATCATATACTACGGGGTAACAATGGCTTGAAGTAACACAAGCATCTGTAAAAACTGGGCGTTGAACGCTATAGTCAAATAAATAATCTATTCCCTGCAAAGGGTTCAGCTCCTGTGCGCTATAAGCTAATTGATCGGAAGATGCTGTAAGCAAACCAGTACTAAACCTATCGTTATCATCTTGTGGTGTATCGGTAGCATCTGTTGTTATTTTATTTAATAGATCTACCTTTATTACTTGCTGGGCAGGAAAATTATTCGCTCCATATTGATCTGTTACTGCTCCTAAATTATTTGGCGATGGACCTACCAATGCTGTGGCTATTGTTCTACCTTGGGGATCCATGTATGTTACACTTACTTGTCCGTTACCATCTATTACCATGTTCTTTTTATAGCGTTTCTTGTACCCTACATCATATCCAAATAATCTATCCAACTCTTCTTGGTGCGGTTGTCCATAAAAATATTTGGTATCATGGGTCCCTAGCTTATGGTCTATACCCACACCACTTTGCGCTCTAATTCTTCCGGTATTGTCTGGTTCGTATTCTACTTGGCTAAATGGAAATCCTTTTGCACTCGGCACAAAATCTTGGTAATTATTACTCAATGTTGTTTTCTCTGAATAATAATTTGAACTACCAGAATTTACATGCATACCACCTGTTGTTGCTGAACAAGGCGCTCCATCTAAATCAAAATCATTCCTAGAATAAGGTAAACCTACTCCTGTTGTGTTTCTATTAAAATTTGGATAATAACCCAAACGCGATTCTCCTGAAGGTACTGGTAAAGTCTGTATGGCCGATCTTCCTTGGTGGTCATATATCTGTTCGGCAACGATTGCATTGTTATCGCTGTTAAACTTAGTTACTGTTTGTCTATTTCGTAAACTCCCATCAAAATAACTTACCACTTCTTTCTTTTTCCCTTCTTCGGCAAAAGTGGCCGTATATTGCCAGTTTTTATATGCATCATGCGGTGCCGTTATGTGGTAATGATTGTAATTGTATACGGTACTTGGTGATGAGCTTGTGCCCGCTGATTTTGACCACTTTCCATAAATAAAACGGCTAGGGTCATTCATATCTCTTCCAACAGGCCTTACCCGATACATCAGGTAACCTTCATCGTAAATAAGTGGTAGCGTATACTTGTTAAAACCTGTTTTTATTCGCGTATTGTTTAATTCAAAATCTCTATTATTAAAACTAATAGCTGAAGCTGTCAATCGTGCTGTACTTGTTGGGGATACTCCAGATGGGTAGTTATTAATATACGTCCATTCTAATTCATACGCTTCGGCTCCTGCTATATAACCCCAATGTATCTCTAACTCATTTAATCCACCTATAGCTTTATGACCCAATTGATTCGCCTCATGCTGTTTTGATTCGTTAAAGGCATAGTAACGCTCTACTTCAAAACGTGTTTCTACATACATATTCTCTTTGCCAAACGGAACACTAAAAGAATTGCCAGGGTCGGTTATATCTCTAATACCTACAATATCTATCTGTACTTTATGATAACCCTCTACCATTAAAATGGCTTTACTTTTATCAACAGGATTATTTTTACCATAACTAATGGTTAATAATTCAGCCGTAATACCACTGGTGGTACCGTCTATGTTGTAATGACCAACTATAACATCTAATTCATAGGTGTAATCAGCAATAGCTGCTGTGGTTAAACGATCATCCCACCCTAATTCAACAAATACTTTAACATTACTGTTTACAAACTCATCTTGCCACCCGCTTGGATTAATAGCATTCATATAGTTATAATGCCCCTCAGATACAACATATGTCATTCCATTAACAATAGCTTTTGATCCAGTATTGCCCTCAATACGTGAACTGTGCTTCTCTATCACAGCACTACTGGTTAATGCCGTAAAAACAAAAAATATAACTAAAATTAAATGTGCCCTCATATTATTTTTTTGTCTTATCATAAAACTCATATGCCCTATATTTTTCTTTTAATTTTTTATTGCCAGTCATACTCGTAAAGTGATTGGAAATATTAAATTCATTTACACCAAACTTAAAAGCTGACCCCGTTTTATAATTTTTATATTGTATGCTAACTTTTGGTTTTTTCATTTCACGTTTACCTTCTGTATTTACATCATAATCAGTTGCATAATACAGAATAATGTTTTTAAGCAGGTTGGTTTCTTTATACACCACTAAAATGGCTTTAAGATACTCTGAAACCCCTTCTTTAAAAGATATGGTATAACTCGATGTTTCAGCTGTTTCTCCGGTTTTTTCTACTTTTTCGAAACGCATCAAGGTTTTTTCTATCCCCAATATTCCTTCAGGAATTTCTTGGCTCTTACCCAATAGCACAAGTTTATTATTCTCATCAATTGCTAGGGCATATTTTTCATTTTGGATGTATTCGATTCCCATATTCTTTGTGCGCAGTTGGTTGCCATCTTTTCTATATTCTGCTATCGACTCATCCGTAATTTCTGTACTAAAATGTGTTTTATAGGCTTTATACTCCGCATCTACAGAAAACCGATCTAAATTATTATAGGTAGCCAAAATTGCTTTCAGTTCTTCTTTTGCATCTTGCCCATAAGCTAGAGCGGAAGATGTTAGAACAGCGAATAATAATATGTTTTTTAAATAGTGCATTATTTTACTTCTTTATATTGTCCTTCTCTTGATTCTTGGATCGTAACAATACCTCTTTCTGTTTCCTTTTTAATTCTTGTTAAATTTCCTTGCTCATCGTATTCATAAAAAGTAGCAAAGTTTCTGTCGTCTAGTTCCGACCACAACCTTAACGATTCTGGATCATAAACATAACTTTTCATCGAAGAGTTAAAAGGATGTATTCTAACATCATCAAAGTAAACAGCATCATTTGTTCCCGTATTTCTTAGTTCTATTTGCATTTTAGTAGCCTGAGCTGGAACAAAAAATTCGTGCTCCATTTGCTGCCAGCCTTCCACTATTGGCTTATTGGCTATATAAGTTACTGTTCCAGGTAATCTTAATCCATCACTCCCGAAAAAATATAAGGTTATACCTGGTCCATAATACGTTTCTACTTGCTTTGCTGCGTTTAGTAACTGAAGCTGACCCGAAGAAGGCGGCCCAACTGTAATCGGAAGGTCTTCTTTTACCCAAGCACTTAATACATATTTTCCTCCTGGTTTTGGTGCAAATGAAGTACGGCACTCACAACAATTTATCGTAAAGTCTTTTTGTGTGGTATAATTACAAGTTCCATCTGGCTTTACTAAAGTAACTGTAACCGTATATGTATTGGCAGCTGTATATTGATGCGATGCGGTTAGACCAGTTGCCGTTGTTCCATCTCCAAAATCCCAAGTAACTGTTGCTCCAGATAAATTTGTGTTAGGGCTTAAGCTAAACATTGTTGGCCCACTGGTGCATTCACCAGTAGCTATTATTTCAGGCTCGGGGCAGGAATCATCGCAATCAGAGCAATTTAAAAACCCTGTTGTAAAATCAATACTTATTGGAATATCACCTAACCGATCACAATCAACATCCAAGAAACCATCTAAAGTAATACTACCACTAGTGATGTTACCTGAATTATCAAAAACAACATTAGACTGGGTAAAGATTCCACCAGTAATTGCAGAAACAGTTCTTAATGGAAAAACTCCACCGAATCCTACTCCAAAACACGAAACTTCTGCTGCTGTGGTTAAACGCAATACACAAGGTGTTCCTTCTGAACAGTATTGTACATCTAAGTAATTCATTGCCCTTCTTAGTACTCCTGCTCCAATTATATCACCAAAACCATCTCCACAGCCTAATTCTAAGTTGTTAATCGTTACTAATTTTTCAGCTGTATAACTACAATTAGCATCTGGACCATCTATTATAACAGTAACCGGGTAGGTCTCTGATCTCGTGTATTGATGCGAAATTGGATTACCTACACCTGTTGATCCATCGCCAAAAGTCCAATTGAATGTTGCTCCCGATAAATCTGTATCGGGGCTTAAACTAAACATCCTAGGACCACTACCACATTCTCCAACAGCGATTATCTCAGGCTCGGGACAGGGGTTCTCTACAGTAATACAATAATTGTTTATTGTTATACCCGCAGGAACACCAAGAGTAATACAAGCATCATCTTCTGCTATTATTGTAAAACAAAAAGTTTTTCCAGCAGCGTTTAAACACCGACCAAGTGGTTTCAATAACACTGCGTTGGTCATTACAGTAATACACCACTGTATTATCTTGCCATTGTAAATGTTCTAGCAACTCTTCTGGTAAGGCTTGTTGCTCACTATCCCATACACCTTCCCAGTTACCCTGCTCGGTCCATGTTTCCATACTAAACGGCCAATCGCCCTTGCGAAAGAAATCGGGATGGTCCACCTGCTTGCTTACCAAATCTTTCCAAAGCAATGTAGCGCGCTCTTCGGTCATTGGTTTTATCAAGCTAGCGTCTACTTCATTTACAGGTAAATCGGCACGTTTAAAAATCCACGCTTTTTTATGGTCACTTAAAGGGATGTAATTCATGGCTTCTCTGGTTATGCACGTTCGGCATTAAACTAATTAAATAAGGCTCTAACTTTTTCAAGATCTTCGGGAGTATCGACGCCGTGAGCAGGTGTCTCTATTGCTTGTGCCATTTTTATTTTATGG
>JAVCKV010460581.1:0-12066 GCA_032274145.1 Herpochondria borealis | reverse complement strand
CCCCCCGTCTCTTTTACACGCTGGACCGTTTTTTTCTCCTCCAAATTCAATTGTACAGTGCTCCGATGTGCCGAACGGCTCTTCGAGGGGACTATGGGCCATTCGCTTGATGTTTTGCATCTGCTTTGCATTCTTGGCCTGCCTCGCCGCGCGTAATCCCCTCCATTTCATTTGAAAAACCAAACGCCCTTGGAGGAAGCTGACCCGTCCAGGAAAAGACCCGATAGTACCGCAGCGGAGGTACATACATGTAGATCCCTGGTGTCAAACAATTTGCACGGACCCACCCTTTTCCCCACACCTCACTGCGTGGCCAACCTGCATTGCATCGAGCACACCCTGACTTTTAGCAAAGTGTCGGAAAAACAGTTTGAGCAAGGGCGCCTGGTGCTGTTCCGTTTCCACTTCGTTTCGTGAAGAAGGCGCGAAATTCCTAGCATGTCCACCCCTCTCATCCTTGCCGGCACGGTTGGCCAAAAAAAGAACTGCAAGTACGCATCCATACACCCGACAATGAAGCGTTTCCTTGTCACTCTGAGAATTCAGGACCGCGTGCATAACGATAAAGATCATGTCAACTTATAAAACGAGACCACCATCATTAAGTCTGCAAAAGGGGAAGGGGACTTTCGCTGCCGAAGTTGTGAAGACCTCCTTTGCCATCATCCCAAAAAGGACAGCTCTTCCCATTTATCCATCTATAACAGAGATAAATGAGAAGGTATATTATCCTGTCATGAGGGTAGAACCGTCTCGGTCCCGGGTCCTAACAGTGACCCGAGTAATACACATGAGCCTTGGCCTTTTCAATGCTCCTTTGACTTTTGTTATACAATGAAGCTCCGACCATGTTGTCCACGCATCCGCCAACAAGGCTCTAACATTTTAAGGCTTATACCATCGTCAACCGACCATACTATGATATCGTCTTTCTTCCTTGACACAGTGAGAAAGCGCTCCGATGCTATATATTTAGAATGAGCCTCGCGATCATCACCCACCACAAGCGCACTCAAAGTGTACGACTCTTAGCGACTCTTAAGCCATTCCACATTGTGGGCGGTCGACTGCAGCGGTGTCGCGCCTCCAAAGGTGTGAGTAGAGTAGTGCGACTAACCTGTTAACCAGTTCGTAATCCTTTACATTATCACAACGTACATGTATGTGCCGAAGATGTATGGAGGAGATCATCGCCATGTGTTCGGGCCTTTCTCGAACGCAAGGCGCAGTACGGTAGTCCACGAACGACTCTAAGCGCGTGCCATTTACTTGACAGCGCCTTTCTAAGCTATGAGAGGCATGTCATTGTACGCAACATGGGACGAAAATTGTTTTTCCATGGCCTGTCTTTCTTTCTTTCTTTCTCTCTCCCTCTGGATAGTTAGGAAATTCTGCTATCACCAACAACAGACTCCAGTCAGGGTTGCCTGAGAAGGGGGGAAACAGATTGCAGAACTGGGTGCGGGCAGATGGCCTGACATTGTTCTCGTCGCCTGATAGGGAGGAAGATGCACGAGGGAAATGAGATTGAAATGTATTTATGTTGTGTTATTTTAATTTATTATCGCTCGGCTATACAGCTGGTTGGGGTGCAAGGGTCGAGGAAGTGTATTGAATCAAAGAGAGAGACAGAGACAGAGACAGAGACAGATACAGAGACAGAGACAGAGAGCTGTGGCGCAAGAGTTCGGCACCGACTTGGTGCCAAACTCTTACGAATAGTGACGCAATCGCAGTTGGAAAGTGCGATTGCGTCACTATTCGTCAGGGGATGGGTGCGTGACAGACGCTCGGGGTGGCACAGCGGTGGAATGCGGACGGCTTACAATGCACGAAGTGCACAGTAGTGTACGGTGATTTGGTTCGGAGAAAAGTAGTTTTTTTGTTCTTCTCTTGTGTTCTGGAGAGAAAAAAAGGAAAGGCGGGCAAAAATGTGAACGGGTCTTTTTATTTCCAGATCTCTCCCAATTGGGGAGGGGGGGGGGGATTCGGGGGGTGCCGGGGGTGCCGGGGGTGCCGAGGGTGTCAAGGTTGAAAACATTGGGGCTAGAATGGGATGCGGGGGTGCGGACGACCCTTGTCGAGATCAAGACGGGGTGAGCGAGGTTAGGCGGCGGTCCGCGGCCGCTCATAGATCGGCGTTTTTTCGACAGGATCGGGCTGAACATCGGGATCAGGGTCGCGGCGATCGGGGTAGAGCTCGGTGTGAAAAAATACAGTGCAGTACTGCGGGACTGTACTGCACTTGGTGGTGCAGACCCGCGAGTGCGCGACGGTTGCGCTGTCAGTGGAAAGAATGGGCGGCAAGTACGAAGGGTAAGTTGACTCGAGAAGGCGACAAGTTGACGTGATGTTCACCTCACCGTGATCAGCGAGAGTAGCACAAGAATATACTGTACTTATATATATATACAGTATACAGTACAGGAGTGAAGAAAAGGGGAAAAATGGGGGAAAATGGGGAAAAATGGGGAAAAATACAAAAATTACAAAAATTACAAAAATTACAAAAACGCGGACAATCACAATTACGCCGTCCGGCCCTCCTCATTTTTTTTATTTGAAAAACTACTTTTTTCGTCTTTCTGTAGTTCGAAATTAATTTTAATATGCACAAACGGAAGGAATCTGGGGAGAAATAGTTTTCAATGGGAAACGGAAACGTGCGTCCTTTACTTGTGCGTGTGTGTGTTTTTATATTATATTATATTATTTTATTTTTAATTTCAGTCTCATTTAATAAAACTTATTTAACCTTCTCACATCTCTCACGGCGCAAATGCGCGTCGCGGCGTGGTGATCGCCGCAGCCTTCGCGATCTGCCCTGCTCCCTGACACACCTCACGCACCCGGCACGTCATGAGCACGTCATGTAACAGCACCCAGAAGAACCGCCCATCCCCTCAGCCAGGGGCAGCTGCGAGCAACAAGTCCAGCCGCTCCCCGCAAACACACACAAACACACACACACACATTCCCCCTCAGCTGACCGCCATCCCATCTCGCTTAGGGGTTCCGCATCCGCTGATCGCAGTGCGAAATCAATCATACTGTATAGTATCGAAGTGTGAAAGCTTCCATTTCAATCACGCTCGCCGGCCCTTGGCGTCCACGGTCCACCTCGCGCCTCTCTCTCTCTCTCTCTTTTCTTTCTTTCTCGCCTTTGGCAAAACTTGATGTACACTGCCTCCCAAGCGCAATACACTGAAGAACAATATCCGCATCTCGCTGTTGACTCCCTCGCTGAATCTCACATCAAACTCCCTCTCATCATTTGATCGTAGATGTCTGAGAGAGGAGAAGGAAAATTGAGAGCCGTTGCACCTCATCACTTCACCAAAGCACGGCTTGAAAATCTAAAAAAAAACGACAAGTTTTCTCGGAATTTTCTTTAAAACACACACAAACATCACACACACACACAACTATTTCTCTGTACCATCTGTAGAATGGCGCCTTGGCTGAGTGCGGAGTGGGAGCCTCGACACCGTCCCGGGCGTGGCGCGCTAAAACTGCGCGTGTCGGCCTTCGTTTTGTACCATATCTTGCTACAAAGCGCACCTCTCAGCCGACCATGAGTTATTTTTTTGTTATTTTTTTGTTATTTTTTTCTTCTCCGCTCCGCCGCGCACATACCGTTTATCCGTTTTAATTGGAGCGAACCCCTCGCGCACTGAGAGTCAACGAATTGGTATGAGCGACGAAAAAAAACTTGTGCTACACTACACTATTCCCTACACACACACACACACACACACACACGTCGGGTGGAACACTGCGAGAGTGACCTGAGGAAGAGGAAGAAAAAAGGGCGGAAAAAATGATGGATGCAACACAACACCTCTCGAGTCTACTCGAGAAACGCGTCCAGTTTTGAAAAATACCGACCAACGGCTGTCCAAAGATCATGTTTTACGTCACATGCTGGCGCTCGTGCCCGTGCATGATACCGACACTTTTTTTAGACCTCAACCAAAAAAAAGGAAAGAAAATCCAACCGCTAAGTTTCGCGAAAAGCTTGCTTTGAAAGTACGTGAACGGAACTATTCGTCGTCTGCCCACTACCTGCTACCACCTACCGAGCGGTACGGAGCGGAGTGCGTGTGTTTGTGTTTGATGGGGAAAACCGTCACAAAATCACCCAGCGAAACGCAGCAAGGAGAAGAGAAGAAAAAAAAAACGGTAAAGCGTGGCCATCTCAGATCGCCCACGTATTCGGTCGAGCTGCTTCCGCCCGCTTCGTCTTACTGTGTCCGCGTCTGGGTTTTTGCATGTAACGTCCCTCAGCTCCGTAGGAAAGTGCACGACGTGCAAAAAGGAAAGAAAAAAGAATGGACAGCGAGGAATCCGGATCTTGGAAGAGGACCTTGACAAAGTTGGAAATCTTTAAATAAACACACACAAAGCTCGGTGCCTCAATTTTGCACTGCACTATTGCGTCACCCATTACACGTTTCTCGTTTCTTCGTAACATTCCAACACAAGTCCGAGAGCAGAGCTCAAGCTCTGTACAGTGAATAGAATCACCGACGGTAGAGGTGTTCCCAGCTAAAACGCGAGTGAGGGGAACACCTCTTCTGACTGTGCGAGCGACGACGACAAACTCAATGACGGGTTAACGCTTAACCTCGCTCGAAGAGAAGTTTACCAGGTTGTTAACGGCCTGTCTCATCAGAAACAGTTCTGGGTAAACAATTCTGTGGAGGCATGTGTGAAGGTGATGTGATGTTTGTTGAAGCCACCGACAACAGATACACTCACTTCCGTGGAGACAGCTCTGCGGCAAAGCCTCTGCAGAACTTCCGTCGCAACAGCAATATTTGACGGAGGCATGCCCTATCTATCTCGTTTTAGCGCCCAAAAGACGTAACCTACATGTACTCTGCTCTCCCAGAGTTGTCCAACCTCCATTGGAGAGCCAGATGCAGAGTCTGTAATTGGTAGAAAGCTTGATCATCGCCCGAAATCTAGGGGTGAACCGAAGAGGGAACTCGTTAAGGTATGGCACAGCATATGCAGAATACTGAATGCAGTCAGTCTGTAGCATTACGTCACGGATAGGAAGGAAACCTGAAAGTAAGAGTTGAGCGGGGCGCCCACTTCTTCTCCCAATAATAACTCTTTACATCCAATCTTCTGTTTGACGTAGAGGGGATGATCTATCTTAATCTCGCCCCTCTTACTACCAGGTGATTTTGGCCTTTAGTTGAGCGTTGAAAATCGGGGCACTTCTTCTTAAAGCTACGAAAGGTAGAGCCTCATCTATACCCGCGGCTGTTTGGGCAACCCTCGCAAAAAGGGCCGGAGGAAACCCTGCTCCAAACTGAAACGTATACGGCCCGGTTGCTTATTCTGCTGGCCGCTCGACTTGATAATTAGCTAGCCAGAACAAGAGTCAGCCAGAGGGCGAGAGATAGTCTTCATTGCTTTCTCATCGACCAGAAACCATTTGGTCGTCACACCCGATGTAGGGGTCCACTCTTTTTCTGTGTTGTTTTCTTTTGTTTTCTTCTCGAATTGTTCCGAAATACTATGAACGCCCAAGCTCCATATGTAAGTCTGCTCAAGCATATTGAGAAGTTTGTCACCCCTTCCCTTCCCCCCCTCCCAAAAAAAAACAGGGTGAATCACGTCCCATATTTATTTCGGGAGAGAGTGACGCTCCTCTCATCTTCCACTCTGATTTCGGGCCGTGGGGACTGCATAGTTGTCCGTGGCTTTTTGCACTTTTCTTTCATGGGGCAAATAGTTGTTTCCGGTCAGAATTAGCGGCTCGACTGGAGAGATTTTGTTGCGGGACGGGGACGACAGGCAAAGTTTACTGTGTGTGTGCAAAGAGATCGGGTATAAGCAACCAAAATTATACAAACTGGCACACTTGGGCCGTGGCCAGTGTGTTGGGTAGCGAGGTTTTGCTGAGTCGATCGAAGCGATACCGGGTTGTTGTTTGGTTTGCTTGTTTGCGGGTCTCTTTATAATGGTGCAATGTGTACTTCTCCACACTTTTCCGGACGGGTTGGCCAGGCGTCGATGGCAGCGTCAAAGGGCAGAGTGGATGGCCTGGTGCTATGGCGTTCTACCGCGGTTCCGAGTAATGTGTCCTTTATATTTTCTCTCTTTCTCTCTCTCTTTTCGCTACAGTATCGGAGTTGATGTGTGTTTTAAGGTGAGTATGGAGGGTTAGTTCAAAGTGCGTCATTGCGGAAGTGGTGTTAGGCAGGGCAGTCCGCCCTGACTTAAATGACTGTACATCGGCATACGCACGCATAGGTAGAGGGAAAGGGATTAGTGGTGGTGGTTGTGCCTCTTGGGAGGTTGTACCCGACCGGTGGTGGCATGGGGTGATGACAGTAAGAGAAAGAAGATGATGATATATTGAATATAGCGATCGTAGGTTTCATTTTGCAGCATAGAAACGTGGTGAAGAAAAAGCAAATATGGAATGGGCGGACGGCGGTTAAGCATCGGTGCGAACGACGGGAGGAGGAAGGTGGTACGTAAATGCGGGGAGATTGCAAGGAGCGAGAAAGAGGAGGCGAGAGGGCGCGTGGAAGATGGGAAGCTGTTAGATGGTGACTTTATTGCGGCGTGCAAAGATGAAGGTGAGAGATAACGCGCTTCATGTCGGCGGAGAAGTAGAGAGTTTTTGGGGGATTTTGTTCATGCAGAGCGGGGAGATGGGGTGAAAGGGTTCGAAGCGTGGGCGGAGGGTCGGGTGTTGTGGTAAGCGCTTTCCCCTTTCAGACTTTTCGGGTGTCGTGCGACGGGCGAGGGCGGGCAGTGGGAAGGACCCGCCGCATTGCAGTGCACTGTACCCGTCCTTGTCTCTCTCTGTACAACTTGTGTACTGAGAAGTATTGTACAGCACTGTACTGATAGGATAGGAGTCCCTGTACAGGTACAGTAAAGCAGTATACACTGTATATTATACTGGCAGTATTACGAGGGGTTAGTGTATGAGTGTGTATGAGGGTTTATGATGGAGGGATGGAAGGATGGAAGGATGGAAGGATGGAAGGATGGAAAAGGAAAGATATGTTTGAGTTTGTTTTGTTTTTTTAAAGAAAAAGAGGGCTTATACAGCTGCTTCTGACTGCTGCTAGGTCGCATTTTCTGCTCGAGGAACAAGGGCAAGAAACGGCATATAAGGGCACACTTTTTTTGGTCGATCGCCACGCGTGCATGACATGCGCCTTGTGTTGGAACGAACCGTTGATATTTTATTTTAATTTAAAAGTTTTTGTACATGTTTTCTCTTTCTTTTTTAATACTGATGCACGTCTGACGCACGCCTTTTCTTGACACGAGAAAGAGAGAATACAGGTTAAAACTTTGCAAGACATTTAATGCAAATCATTTGCCAATTTCGCCCCCCTTCCCTCCCCCCCGACCATCAGCACCTTACCCCCCCCCCGCTCCTGCCACCCCCCGCTCTGATCGTACCTCGTATGGGCCCACCGCCCAAGTGCGCTTGTGTATCTCCGCGCCTCGCCGCCGTCTGTGAAATCGTCCCCTTCCTGCGCGCCCCTCCCGGAGCGAGCGGGAGCGAGAGCGGGAGCGAGAGAATGAGAGAGAGAGAGTGAGTGAGTGAAAAGGGAGCATCATAATGCCGCGCAGGGCGTCGGTTGCAGTCATAACTTCTACACTCGATCGCATCGTCGACCACAAAACGCTTTGAAGCAAGAAGAAAAAGCCAACCGAGCAGATGTACAAAAGTAGGGCGAAAATAGCGGCCGCGGTCGTGATTGCGACGTTTCGCGAGGCCGCTGTATTGTACCTTGTACCCTTTGCACACGACGTCCACCCTCACTGCCGCATGCTTAATGTGATGCGAGAGGCCCTCCAGCCTGTACTCTCCTGCCTTTACTTGTACACATGTCCTTTACATAGAGAACGACGGAGAGATAGAGAGAAAGGAGAGGTTGGGAGGAAGCGTCCGTGGGCGTCGATCACCCTGCCAATTGCACACGGCCGCTTAGTTGCCTCGCCGCTAAGAGGGAGCGAACCACCGAGTTGCCCACGTTTTTATCGCTTCAATTCCAGCACTTCAAAGAGAGGTAGAGTTGTGTAGGTATCCGAAAGAACCGATTGATCCTCTGCTCCTTCCTCCTTCCCCCCGAACCCGACTTTGCTCAACGACTCTTCTCCACCAGTTGCAGTCATGTGATCACGCCTCAAACCGGGTGGCACTTAAGCTACTTGGCTTAGACTATTAGACAACAGACACGCCAGCTACAATTTTGTCCCGGCCATCGCACGCGTCACCACCAACGCCATGACTCGCAAATCCGGATCCGCCGACCATCCAGCTTGTATCGCCACCCGCACAAGCGTGCACACCTCGGTCAAAACTGGGTTTCTTGCGCGCGGACAGAAGCAGTATCCCAAGTCACGCCAGTAGTCATACATAGCGCCCTCTCACCCACACCCACACCGTAAATATTTCTGCCCTCTCTCGCCGTCGCTGGAACAGCCCCGGGACTTTCAGTACCGGACGGCCGCTGGCGAGAGTGTACTTTGCGTAACACATGGTGGAAGGGCCTTGCGTGGTGGGCCTTAACTGCGCGAGGAATAAACCAAACAAACAGACTAATCCATCATCATCCACGAAACTGATAAAATAAAAAAACAAATCCGACGGTTCGAGGCGCGTGTGGCGGCACAAATCCATTTCCCTCTCGCTCGCTCCCTCTCTCTCCCCTCTCTCTCACCCTCGTTCCCCCTCTCTCTCACCCTCGTTCCCCCTCTCCCCCGCTCCTTGGTGGACTGCAGCTGAAGTAGGCCACGACACACCCACGCCCACCCACCCAGCCTTTTTTTTCAATATCCTTCCGCCCACGCATTCCTCGCGGCCCGGCCCGCCGCTGTTTTGAACCGGTTGGGGCGATTTTTGACGTGAACGATGCTGGTTCGAAATAGCGTCCTCCGAATTATGCTCGATCACTGTCGCGTTTTATCCATCAGCTGCGCTGCCTGGCAGTTCATGTCTGTGTATTCACCAAAGTTGGAAACCACGTATGTGTAGTGAGATAGATGCAGTGTCGCGTTTATCCCACCTACGGACCCACGCACACAGTGTCCTACGCTAGACGGTACCCCTGCTCATTGAGCTGACGGCACGTCTGAGATATGGAGGAGGCGCAGAGATTGTCTTTCTGCAGTCTACCTGCTTGTTAGCGGGTAAAGAATGAAGCTGGGAGACAGGAAGATGTCAGTATGGCGCAGTTTGCTTCGATGAGGACATGCCAGTGGCGTCCAGCTATTTGCTAAGGATGAGGAAGTCAGTGTGGCGCAGTTAGCTTCGATGGGGACACTCGGGTGAGCGTTCCCAATTGTTTTTACTTTATCTACACAGACGGTAGATTCGTCCCCTCGCTGCCATCTACAAATGGCCAACACAGTACTATCCCCAGACTAGGTAATTTGGCCTTCCCTCGCTTCGTGTCAGGAAGATGCCCATTCTGCGATCCCGCCCTGTGGTAACGACCGCGGCTTTGAACACCCGCCCCTGTAAACATCGAGTTCTTTCCGCATGATCAGACAAGTCCTGGTTACATTCTCCTCCCTGATGTCCTAGTGGGTTCACGCACCGCAGTCCAAATGTGCCACGGAAAGTACGACACATAGGAAAGAGGTAAGCGAAATGGGGAGAGAGAGTGCAGCCGAATGACTAGACCACGCGGGAAGACCGACTGCTGAAAAAAAACTATGTACACGCGGTGGTTCCTGAGCCTCGTCAGATATCCCTGTCGCTCACGGTCAGTCCGTGACTTCAGGTCCCGTGTTTTGGTACAGCGCGACAGGGACAAGATGAGTTGAGCACTCCACCGAAATCCCGCAGGGTCGGCGAGGAGCTCGCAACAGTTCGAAGCCCTCGGGCATGTGTGCCTTCTCGGTCGTTGACACACACGTGTGATTCGGCCACGAGAACGCTTCACCATTTTCCCCAGACATCTTTTTGTGCCTCTAAATGCACCCCGTATGTTGTGGACATCCACCCCCAAAAGGAGAGGACGGGATCCCTTTCACCCGACTTCTCCACCTCCACGAGGCCCCCCACCCCCTCACCCACCCGCGAACAACGGCTTGCCATGAAGGGCGCTATTGCGCGGGCGGGCAAATGTCCATGTGCGAGCCGGCCGGCACGTGCGCGGCGCCCGCATCGTGAACCTCTTGCTCACCCCCGTTCGCGTCGACGAACAGCTCATCCTCGCCGGAGGAGTACGAGCCATGCGCGATCGTCGGCGCGTCGTTCAGACCGAGGACGGCGAGGTCGTCGCCGCTCGTGTAGATGGCCGACGCGATGCTGCCGTGGCGCTGCGAGTTGAACTTGCGCTTGACCGCTGTGAGCTTGTTCGCGCCGGCCGCGTCAACCTCGTGCTCGAGCAGGCGGCGCAGGTGGGTCTCGCAGTCCACTAGCTCTGACTCGATGTAGTCGCCGGCGTGGTAGGCCATGTTGTCGTCCCAGACAAAGTTAGGGCGGGTCATCTTGCCGGCGAGGTTGACGGCCGCCGCAGCGACCTCGCTGGGGCGGTACGACAGCATCTGGCTGTCCGGCAGGGCGAGCTCGACGAGGTAGTGCGCCAGGTGGGTGTGCGCCTCGTTGGCCGAGCCGAGCGAGGCCGACACAGCCTTGAGAGTGCGACGCAGGAAGGTCAGGCTGTACGGTAGGGTCACCTCGAACTGCAGCGAGTTCAACACTGTCGCCTCCATGGACAAGACCTCCGCGCGCGTGTACGCTTTGTCTGAGATGTACACAAAGTCGTTGACCTCCGGCGCGTAGATCTCCTCGTACTTGGACGCGATGAACATGGCAGTGACGCCAACGAGCTGAAGCTTGCGGCGGTTGACCGCGGTCGTGGCGAGGAAGCGGTCGATGATGTTCACCGTCAGATAGAGGGTCTCCGGGCGCAGGCGGAACTTGTGGTGCACGTCGACCAGCCAATCGACCAGGATGGAGCGCATCTTCACCGTCACGTCATTCTGACGCGACATGTAGTCCGAATCCGTCATGAACTGCACTTCTCGCTCCTGGAAGGTGCGGTGAATCGCCGATGCGAACGGCGCGGCTGCGAGGCAGTCGTGCATGTCGGGCGCGTCGATGTCGAGCACGCTCGCCAGCACCGTTTCCTCCAGACACGAGTCCTGCACCACACTTGCAGGGTGATCGAGCATGTGCGAGTCATCGCCGAGCAGCGAGGAGTCGTTGAAGTGGAGGGTGGGCTCAGTAGCGGCAGCGGCCGTGGCGGACTCGTCGTAGATGGCGACGTGCCGCGCGTGCTGTTGGTGGTGCGCGGGGTGCAGGTGCTGGGTGTCGGGGAGTGAGAGCGTGGAGAGGGCTGCGGCCTCGTTAGCGGGAACGGATGAGTTGACCACGACGGTGGTGGATGGTGCGGTGGGGCCGGCAGATGGGGCGGACGGGAAGACAGAGGCTGTTGCGGCGGCGGTGGCGGCGACGCGCTGTGCGAGTCGGGCGGAAGTGCGGCGCGGAGCGGTGGTGCTCATCGGCGAGTTTTTCTTACAGACGGGGGCGGCGGACGGCTTTGAGCGGCGTGCAACGGGGTGGTTGGCGGACTGGCCATTTGCAGTGGCAGTGCGGCGGAGCTTCGTGGCAGCAGCCGGCTTGGTTGGGTGCTGGTTTGCGAGGAGGTTCGACTTGGAGAGCGGGTTGTTTGGGTTAGCGGAGGGGCGGAGGGCGTTGGTAATGTCGCCGAGAGCGCGCTTCGGAGGCATGTTGGTTGGTTTGTTGGTGGTGGCGTCGGTAATGGATTGGAGGCAGGAGATGGCAGGAGAGAGTGTGGGGAAGTGTTGGTTGAGGTTGAAGTTGGGGTGTGTGGTGAGGGATGAGGTGAGGGGTGAGATGAGTGCGGAAGGTGTGGACGCGAGAAGGGGAGGACGGATGGGTGAGTAAGGTGTCGCGAGGGGGGGAAGTTAATTTGGGTTTGTGAGTGGATTGCGGCGGCGGGCGGTGACGTGAGTGTGAGTGTGAGTGTGGAAGGGGTAGGAGTGTAGGCAGGTGCGTGCGTGGCGCAGAGGTAGGAGGTAGTGAGGTGAGGTGGGAGAGGG